>JAODAC010015174.1:0-14624 GCA_027575185.1 Mimaenictus wilsoni | reverse complement strand
AGTTTGCAATCTGACGTACTGAAATTTGCTGGAACTTGATAACCAGCAAGTGTTTGCTAAGGTCTGCAAAGAATAGACTAACCTAACCTAACCTAGATGTTTTCAAGTTTGCAATCTGACGTACTGAAATTTGCTGGAACTTGATAACCAGCAAGTGTTTGCTAAGGTCTGCAAAGAATAGAGGCATAAGTTGACTTAATTTTCGCCTTAAGTAGTTTCAGAAGCTTCCGACGAAGGCTAGCTGCATATCTACCTAAAAAAAGAAACGTCATAAATCGTTGTAGCGGTTTTGTTGGATAGTTTAAGTCGGCGTAAATACTGTAATTCTTTATTTTGTTTCCTAAAGTTAACTAAAAGTCAACAAATTCGTCTCTAAATTTAAAATAAATGACATATTTCTTTAAAACATTCCTTTGAACACTTCTTTGTCTTGTTGTTAATGAAGTATGACTTAAAATTAATGCACTCGCCAGTCGATTGCGTTCTTTCATTATCATGACGACTTCCATCCACGACTCCCAAACAATTGCAGTCTTTTATTCATTCCATTCATTCCGCTTAGCTGCATTTAGCTACGATCGTTTCGGAGCGCTCCTTATTATTGTTACTCATCATTCCCCTGACAAAATGGCGCATGTAGTTACATCTTTCCGTGGTACAGTCGTTCCGTCGTTTCGATGTTCCAACGTTTCAACATTTCAACATTCCGTTTTTCCGTCTTTACGGTTTTGGAAAGGAACGGAATCCCGTGGTCGAGACAATCTTTCCTCAAACAAAACGTTTCGGCGAAGGGGGCAGGGTTAATTTGTTCCACTACCTAACCACCGACAAACTCTCCCACACCACCCGAAACCAACCACTCCATCTACAAGAAGCTAGTGGAGTGTGCACACGCAAAAAGTGCTTGTTTTAACCGGTGTGCATACACCGTTTAAGTTAACCGCGTGCCCTCCCCAGCAAAGCGCACTCTAACTTCAACTTCAACAGTGTGGGGGTGGCAAGCAACCCTCCGAAAAGAGCCTCACTTCCGCCGATTAAATCGTCCATTGCAGCGAGAGGAAGCGACCCTTATAATTGCTTTCTTTGCTTCTTAAACACAACTCCAAGAAGGCGGACCTTGCGGACTGCAAACCTAGGGTTCGGAGAAGGGAAGAGGAGAAAAACGAGATATTTAGGAGGTCCTGGGATGCAGCTACAAAGTCATGACCTTCATGATCATTAGATCTGAAAAAAATATGCTTTGCTCGGGGTTTGCAACAAAAAAAAATGCTTAGAGTTCAAATAACTCCAGAAAAGACTGCAATAGCAAATAAGACCAGAAAAAGCAGGGTCGTAAAGTGTCTTTCTGTGTTTGCAATTAGCGTCGAAGAGACCAGTCTCCCTGGAGTACTAGAGTGCAGAAAAAATCGAGATTAACGTCGTTGCTTTTATAAATGTTGTTTTAATACCAGTTTTGTAAAAGCCTGTTTGAAAAATACATTTACAAATTCATATTTCTCTTCAAGGAGTTGTAGAAAATTTCTATTTAAACCTTCGAATAATTCTTTATTCCTCTGAGATTTCTCTGAAGCATGTATTGCCCTTCTTTTTGCTGTAACTAAATTGAGGAACTCGAAGGGCCTAAATTTATGTTGGAAATCGGTAAAGGTATGCCTCGTGAAAAGAGTTATCAATAAGAATCATTCAATGGTAGTCGTAAGAGAGAAATTAAAGGGCAACACATGCTAATATTAACTAAAAGAAGAAGAGTTACTGCTTCTAATAAAGTCATCTCTATCTAGTTCTCAGGGACAGCCAATAAGAGCACTATAGCTCTTCAAAGTCGACAAGTTTTCGAAATTCTTAAAAACACGTGTTGGAAATTCACAAAAACACGTGTTGGAATACGGGATTTTTCGGCTATACTAATGAAGATAATGAAATTATGTCAACGTCACCTGAAAGAAGAAGAGTGGCTGCTTCTAATAAACTCATCCCTAGTTTTCTAAGACGTGTAATAAGGGCACTATAGCCCTTCAAAGTTGATACATTTTTGAAATTCTCAAAAACACGTGTTGGATAATTGAATTTGTTGGCTATACTAACGAAAATAATATCATTTTCTCGACATATACTACAAGAAGAAAATTTGCCGTTTCTAATAATGTCATCCCTAGTTCTGTTGGACATCTGATAAGAGCACTAAAGCCACAGAAAGTTAACAAACTGTCGTAGAAACACACGAACTGATTCTTCTGAAGCTTCCGTTGTCCTTTTTTGTCACTTTCTTCAAATTCTCATAATGCAACAGCAGATGGCATTAAAGTATTGATATTTATTTTCTTGATTTTAGTCTTGAAGTAGTTAAGAAATCGAAATGTTATACAGATATCTTTAAAAAATATTCTAAGAATTTCAATGATTCTCAATGTTTGATTCAAAAAAGAAAGGGGCAACACATGCTTCAGAGGAATCTGAATCACCAAAAAACATAAATAAAATAAGAATACTCAGAAAAAAGATGCATAATGCAACATCCGATTGCAACTACTAATGTTTAATGTGCAAAATAAAGAAAAGCCGTTTCTTTATCCAACGAACAAACAGCTGCTTCCAACTTCCAACTTGCAGCGCTGAGAGTTTTGAATCCGTATACTCCCGAAACGACCAATTTCAAACATCAACATCTACACACATGTATCCCAACGTAATGGCGATATCTTATTTACTACAGTCAGCCAAATCAAGTCGAAGCTGTTTGTTTGTGGTGCAAGCCGAAGAGAAAACGATTAAATTCGAATTATCATTACTGGCATTATTCTCGATTGTGTAATCGCACAAGCATTACCATTCACGGCATGTCGCCATGAACGTGCTGTGAGGCACCTAAATTCAGTTTTGCACAAGCAGATAGATCAGGCAGTGTGCAATTTAATAGAGTAGATTGATTTCTACACGTAGCTACAACATGAACGACTGGAGGTTGGCAAGTTTCCTTAAATGGGAATTGAATGGGATTATGTGTCACTTTCCATCGGCAAAAGGCCTGCCGATGGAAAGCGACAGAAAACCTCCTTCGATATCCAGCGCTAACAATTACTATTTTAGTGGTTTTTAGCTTTAGAGTATTTACTATCTGGATTTTAATTGAGCATAGCTTGATGCATTGATGATAGCTGTCTTCATCTTATCGCATCTCATCCAGCACATATATTTGCTTTGATGACATTTGATGGCATCTCGTCTGATGACATCAAATGAAGAATGTGGCCGTTACTAATGTCACTGCAGAGAGATTACACCATTGGAGGAGGCTATTACCGAGATGATGGCAGGTTATCATCAAAAAACGTTTTCAATTATTCATGCTTTATGCGAAGTCGTGCGTCGCATGTGGACGGATTTGATTTGCATTCGGTATTATTGTCCACTTCCTGATAGTGATTGTAAATTCTTTAGCTACTTATTTTCATATAAACAATAACTGAAGAAAGAAAGAAAAAAGGGCGACAGATTCTTCAGAGTAATCAGGATCATTATCAATACGAAGTGAGACTTAAAATTTATGAAAAAACGCTTTGGAAAATGAAATTTTCCAGCTATACTAATGAAAATAACTAAATGATCTCAACGTGTACTCATAGAAGAATGGTTTCTAGATCTAATAAAGTTATTCCTTTGTACCTGTGACATTTAATAAGGGCACTATAGCTCTTCAAAGTTAAGAAATTTTAGATATTTTTGACATTACCTGTTGGAAAATTGACTTACATGTCGGAAAATATAATTTTCCGGCTCTACTAATTAAAATAAGAACATTTCCTAGACGTGTGCTGGAAGAAGAAAAGTTGCTGCCTCTAATAAAATCATCCCCAATTCTTTGAGACATTTAATAAAGGCACTATAGCTCCTCAAAGTTGACAAATTTTCGAAATGCGGAATCCGAAATCTAATTAGTTTTTTTTTTTTTTTTAGGAAAATTTAAGGAAAAAAACTGAAGTTTAAAGCAGTTACCGTGGTTATTTAAATGTATTCGTTAAATTTAGTCAGTATTATATATCAACATAAAATGTTGATTTTTATTTGTATTTTTATGAAGATTGGTCGATTTGTACAAACTTAACAGTTTATTTACAATTCGTAAACATTTCTCCACAAAAAAATCAACATATTGCGAAATAGCGCCTACCGAAAAATAGTAAATCCTGTTTATGGTCTTCTAACGTAACATTACATCAATCGTACGTAAAGGTTACTGCAATAACACGCCGATAACGACAACAAACACAAGAATAACTGTTCAATTTCTGCGTATTTCTTCGAATGTGAATATACAACTTCATAATTGCAGGCAACATTTGCAACAAATGTAGTCACAAATGGTAATTGTAATGTTTGCAATTTTCTTCTCTTTTAATCATTATTTGATTCGCAATTGACAGTTAACATAAATTGCACAACGATTATTATGTACTGTACCAATGTACATGCGCAACGATACCGGTGTGTTTGAGTGACTGTCGGCTCGATTCAAAGCCAAATTAAATTTTATTATAAGCATTATGTGTATTATATTCACCACGAGCAACACGAGTTGGGTGCAACCTTTCACTTCTTCGATTTGTGCCGACTCTGACTCATGCGCGCGTGCAACAAACACAATAAAAATACATTAAAATTAGGTTTTGTAAAATCTTGCGCGTAATTGACTTCCAATCAACGATAACGGCTGATCTTGTTGTGGGGCCAGCAACAGAGTGTGCGATGGCGACTAGTGAATTGCAAAATTGGTGAATTGCAGCAGATCTTGGCGATAATTCGTACTTAATAACATGTAATTCGCTCCATTACGCAGCAAGAACTGCAAGAGTTAATCGTATTTCTTTGATTAATCAAGCGTCGAAATTTACATGAATTTACGATGGCTTCAGAAGAATCAGCTCGTGTTTCTTTGGAAGTTTATCAACTTTGAGGGGCTCTAGTGTCCGTATTTAATGACCAAAAATTGTGGGGATGATTTTATTAGCAGCAGGAACTCTTCTTCTTTCAGCTCACGTCGAGGAAATTTTATTACTTTGTTTAGCATAGCCAGAAATTTTGATTTTCCAACATGGTTTTTTGAAAATTTCGAATATTTGTCGACTTTGAGGAGGTATAGTGCCCTTAACACAGGTTTCACGAAAAAAGGTATGACTATTAGAAGCAACAGCTTTTCCTCTTTTAGCTCAAGTCCAGGAAATTTTATTCGTTTTTTTTTTAGTATAGCCGGAAAATTTAATTTTTCAACACATGAATTTGGGAATTTCGAAAATTTGTCATATTTGAGGAGCTGTAGTGCCCGTATTTCATGTCCCACCGAACTAGGGCTGATTTTATTAGAAGCAACAACACTTTTTCTTTCAGCACACGTCGAGGAAATTTACTTTTTTTAATTAGTATCACCGGAAAATTCTATTTTCCAACACGTGTTTTTGAGAATTTCGAAAATTTGTCAACATACAGACAGCTTCTCAAAGCTTCTTCTTTTAGCTCTCGTTGAGGAAATTTTAGTATCTTCATTAGTATAGGCGGAAAATTCTATTTTCCGTCACGTGTTCTTGAAAATTTTAAATATTTGTCAACTTTGAGGAACTATACTGCCATTATAACATGTCTCACGGAACTATGATGTCCTTATTACATGTCTCAGGGAAATAGGGATGACTCTATTAGAATCAGCAACTCTTCTTCTTTCGGGTCACGTTGAGAAAATTTCATTATCTTCATTAGTATAGCCGAAAAATACTATATTCCCACACGTGTTTTTGTGAATTTCCAACACGTGTTTTTAAGAATATCGAAATCTTGTCAATTTTAAGAAGCTATAGTGCCTTTATTACATGTCTTACTGAACTAGGGATGATTTTAATAGAATTAGCAACCCTTCTTCTTTCAGCTCACGTTGAGAAAATTTTCTTATCTTCTTCTGTGCAACTGAAAAATTCTATACTCCAACACGTGTTTTCTTTGCGAGTTTCCAACACGTTTTTTAAGAATTTCGAAAACTTGTCGACTTTGAAGTGCTATAGTGCCCTTAATACATATCTCACAGAACTAGGGATGATGTTATTAGAGGAAGCAACTCTTCTTCTTTCACCTCACGTTTTGGAAAATTTACCATCATCAATAGTATTGTCATAATTTAATAGGTTTCAAACGATGTTTTTGAATTTCATAGAAATATTTCATAGAAACCTAGCTTACAATTAAACCGTTTAATTCTCTTAATTTCTGTGTCTATAAATCACATTTTTACAAACGAATCAACTCTGCTTTCTATATTGACCTCCTCTATTCAAAAATGTTGTTTTGGAATAAACGTTTGCAATAAGTAATTGATTCCTAGCCAACGTTTGTGGTTATGTTCCATGTCCTTGCACTCCGTTCGTTGGTGGTCTCTTCGAGTCTGTGCGACCTTTACGTCGAACCCACGTGAACAATTCAGCAGGTTATTACATATACATTGGATGTCGATTTGAATATATTCATTGCACATCGGTTTTCCATTCTTCTCGGATCAATGCAGCTGGTTGACAGCTTTAGAACCACTATTTTTGCACTTTTATTGCTGGTTTCAGGTTAGAAGGACAATTTTACGACTAGAAAGCTAACAACAATTGAGAAACTCACGCCATAAGGAAGCACGGCTAAGGTAGAATGAGCAAATTGCATATTGTAATTGTTTTCTTAGAATTGCAAGAAATTAACCATTGATTTCCACATATCTAATGATTTATGAGCTGCTTTAGACATTCGCTAGTAAAGTTGAGCATTATTTCAGAAAACATCGAACTGACTTCGTAATTGATGTGTGAGTTTGTCGTTAACCTACTCACGAAACTGTTAATTGATTTGAAGGAAATGTAAGACGTCCTCAGGCCCTTAATTTCATTCTTACATTGATTTACAACGCGGTTAATTGCAATAAGCTTTTCCTAAACGCTTAACGAGAACATTAATTTACCACGGTTTAGAAAAACGCATTTCCTGGCTTTTCTAATAGAGATAAAAAAAAGATTTCTCAAGGTGATGGGAAAGAGGAAGAGTTACTGCTTTATGCAGGGTGATCCACTAATCTCGGAGACTTGTGATAAGGGCGCTAGACGTACTTAAATTCGACAAATTTTCGAAATTTCTAAAAATATGGCTTGGAAAATGGGATTTTCCGACTATGCTATTGAACATAAGAAAATTTCCTCGACGTTAGGTGAAAGGAAAAGAGTTGTTGCTTCATAGCAAATGATCCCATAGCCCTTGCGACTTCTAATAATGGCGCCGTAGCTCCTCATAGTTGATAAATGGCTTTCTCAACATTTTTATAAAACATACAATTTTAAACAGAAAACTCAAGAACGCATTTCCTGGCTTTTCTAATAAAGATAAAAAGGATTTCTCAACGTGAACAGATAGAGGATGAGTTGCTGCTTCATAGAAGATGGTCCCCTAGTCTTCACGACTTTTAATAATGGCGCTGTAGTTCCTCAAAGTTGGTAAATGGCTAGGCGCAAAATTTCCCAAAATGTTAATAAAACATTACAATTTTGAACAGGAAAAGCAAGAGAAAAAAAATCATAAGTAAATTATTTCGACGAATATTACATTTGACAATTTGAAAAGTTTGCAAATTGCAAAAACTTTATAGTTGGATGATTGCATTTGAAAGATAAGAATGTCTTAAGAATTCATTCATCAAGGTGAGCTTCAGTTTTTTCATTTACAGCAAGACATCCTCGTTATTTGCGCTCGGCCCTTTGCAGAGTTTGTTGCCCAGCCCAGCAAAGTGGCAAACAAAGTCAGCGATTACACACTGCAGCACTTCGCAAGCTATAGCGCTCTTAGAGTCTTCAACGCTAGAAGACGCTGAAAAGCAAGAAGGCAGCAGGCAAGAAGCTGGATAATAACTGAGCTTGAATATACCTGTGTACTTGTACCTGCTGTACCTGCCTGCCTTTGCTGGGACGAAACCGCAACCTGCGAGGAGAGAGCGCGAGCTGCTTGCTGCTGCACTCCGGCGTGATCATGATCTTTATAAAACTACCTCAGCAGTTATGGCCGTCGGCGATGACTGCAGAGTTGAGAGACTGCCTTGGAAGTCGTCGCCGCGACATGTTCGTCGTATACCTTCAGCGCCTCGTTTTGTTTCCTTTCCTGCTGCTTGCCGCTGGCTGCAGTCGCGGCGTTAAAGTTGGAAAACTTTGATTCCTAGAACATCTTAAACTTCGTTCGTCATCTTCGTTCGTCATCATCTTCGTTCGTCATCATCTTCGTTTCGTCGAGGCCTTGTCGAGGCTTTGTATATTAATATATGACGTTAAAATATGCCCACATTAAACATAAAATTCGTAATTCTCAGCTTTTTAATGCATTACTTCGCATCGATGGAGATTAACAGCGTTGATAACTAATTATCGAGTTAATGTGTGTGTTTAGCAGTTCCTGGGGTATGCCTAGACGAAACACAAAAAAGTGTTTGCAATTAACTGCGTTGTAAATCAACGTGACGAATAAAAGTTATGGGCTGAAGACGACGGCGTCGCCGACGTTGGTGATTCTCTCATGAAATCTATTAATTTCTGGCTTTTTGAAGAACTGGAGCGCTGTTATTTTAAGTCGGATAGACGTAAGGATGATTTTATTGGAAGCAGTAACTCTTTTTCTTTTATTTTACGTTAAGGTTATTTTCTTATTTATATTAGTTTAGCCGGAAAATTATATTTTCCAAAAACATGTTTTTTAAAGTTTCGAAAATTTGTCAACTTTGAGGAGCCCTAGTACTCTTATTTGAAGTCTCACATAATTATGGATGATCTTAATCGAAGCAGCAACTCTTCTTCTTACCGTACTTGTAGAAGAAATTTTCCGATTATCACCATTCTAGTTCAAAAATGTCATTCTCCAAAACGCGTTTTTTATAATTTCGTAAATTTGTCAACTTTGAAGAGCTATAGAACCCTTATGAGAAAATTCACAGAACTTGGAATTATTTTATGTGAAGAAGCAACTCTTCTTTTTTCAGTCCACGCTGAGGAAATATTCTCAATTTCAATAATATAGCTGGAAAACGCAATTTTCAAAAAGATAATTATAAAATATTTGAACATTTATAAATTTTGAAGGGCTATAGGGCCCTTATCAAGAAGTCTCCCAGATCTCAGTCAACGTACCAACTCTTTTTCTTTCACCTAACGTCTAGGTAATTGTCTTATGTCTATTAGTATAACCGGAAAATTCCATTTTCCAATACGTATTTTTAGAAACTTCGAAAGTTTGTCAACTTTAAGTATGTCTAGCGCCCTTATCAAAAGTCACAGAGATTTGTGGATCATCCTGTACAAAGCAACAACTCTTCCTCTTTCCGATGACATTGAAAATTCTTTATTATCTCTATTAATAAAACAGGGAAATGCAAGTTTACAAAACATAATTTTGAAATTTTCGAAAATTTGTAAACTTTCATGGGCTATAATACTGCCCTTATTAGTAAATCTCATCGAACTATGAAGAATCTCGGTTGAAGTAGCAACTCTTCTTCTTTCATTGTATATTGAGGAAAATTTCTTAGTCGGAAGATGTTTTTTTTTTTCAAAACTTGCTTTTTAAAAATCAATACTTTTTTTATCTGAAACTGACAATTGTTAAACTTTGAGGAGCTATAGCGCCCTTATAAAAACTCATAAAAAGTTAGGGTTGATCTCGTTTGTAGCAGCAGCAACTCTTCTGCTTTCAGCTCACGTCGAGGAAATTTTCTAATTTTTTCTTAGTCTAGCCGGAATTTATGATTTTCTAAAACGTGTTTAGGCAAATTCATTGAAATTGAGGTGATTCTCAAACCACAGTTTTCCATGTTAAAATGATTATACCAAACCAACAAAAACGTAAAATATATAAAAAAAATCACATTATTTATTGTTAATTTTTCATTCGTCTGCTCGTACATTTGGCATGCGGTATAATAACTTGGTCATTACCATAACAATCCGTCTTTACATGCGTGCGTTCTTGTTCTGTTCGTGCGTCGCGTCAGTTGATCTATCGTGCGGTGCAGATGAGGAGAGCCAGTGTACGTACACGAAGAGTACATACACGTGCGACATGCAATAGCCATGTAGCTGTAGCCCATCATCACAGACGGGGACCCTTCGAAAGGCCCGCAAGCGTTCGCTGTTGCATCGGAGATGTGATAAACTGTGCGGCCGGGCTGCACAAAACCCAAGAAGAAATAGTAGGAACATGTTGGCCGTTCGTTCGTCGACCAGTTCGCGAACATTCTCATTCTCAGCGAGAGTAAAAGTTGCGTAGGTAAACTAGGTGTTTTCGGCTGGCCTGTGCCTAGAAGGGAGCGCATTTAAATTTTAATTGAAAATGAAATTAATCGTAGGTAGGCTAGACTGACTGCTTCGCATTGCAAAGAAACGAAAAACGTTGCAAAAAAGTATTTGACAGCTGTTTATGTGTTTCCAGATGCTCCCAGACTTAAAAGAAACTTTCCACATCTATTTTTGTCTATTAATATTATTTATATTTAAGAATAACACAGATATTTGTTAAAAAAATCGATTTTATTGCAATTTTCTGAAACAAATTATTTTCATGCTCCGGATTTTTTGCCGTAACACTCTGTATATATAGACTCCCAAATATAGCTATATGACAATCTATAGGTAATTAAATTATCTATGTTCTGATGCATTCCAGAAGTTTGTAGTGTTAAAACTTCTCGAGATAAATGGGCTTAAAGTTGACTTACTAGATTCTAAATTATTGAGATTTTATTTCAACATTATATTTCGTCTCGTTTTTTGTAAGTTATTCAGCTGCGTACATTCTACCGTCCTTAATATTGATCGGAAGCGAGTAAACAAAACGTGTTTAGAAAGTTTATAAAATTATCTTGAATATGACGGCGAGTATTTTCAATAAAAAAGTTAAAATTTGAGAAATTTATACAGTCTAAAGTTGAAAATGCATTTTTCGCATGAAAAATCGAATTAAAAATAAGAAAAAAAATATAAATAAACAAATTATCAAAAAACAAATAATGTTATATTCTAGAGAATTTAATTGTGAACAAAACCAACCTCCGTTTATCTAAATCGGTTCAGCACAATTGTCTCAATCGTGTACGCAAAGTAGAAAAACACGTTTTAAAGTAGAGTAAATATAGGAATAGTGTTTTTATTTACTAAAAGAGCTGCAACTTTGTAAATTCTGCAGCTATCGCTTAAAAATTTTCGGGGAATATCCTTTGATAGATAAGCTATTGATTAAGACTATTTAGAAACAACATTTTTGACTTTTTAAATGGGATTCCCAGCTTAAAAATAACATTGTAACTTTTTTCAATCTTAATAATTACTTTCCTTTGTTTTATGATACTACTGATCATGTCTTTAACTTGTTGCAATTACTGCAAGTCGGGACAAGAATGCGTAAATATCATCAGGGGTTTGCGTCAAATATTACCCGATATAAATCCGCCTACGTTTTTTTTTTTCTTTTTCCTGCATTCGTTGATGAACGTTTTGCTCGGTTCATTCGGACCTTTTGCAGAATGAAAGAAGATGGTTTGGTTTCGCCTTTTTGCATTTAAATATCGCCCAGGATTGTTCGCTAGTTGTGTGCCTGCCAGCGTGTAATCATTGCAGTGCATACGACGCCCGAGAATGAGTAAAAAGCTAAAAAACGATGGAAAATAGGCCCTGAGGCTGCCGCGTTCCAGCGATAATCGACTCGGAATACATTTGTACTTGCATGCATGCACGACAAACACGGCATGCAACTTCCCGTCTTTAAAGAGCACGTCAGGAATGACATAAACATCGTAAAAATCACCGCATACACGAATACATGGCGCGGTGTGACGTGGCGCAAATTTGCGTAAATCGTTTTAACCCACAAACAACTGGCAGCTGTCCAATGATTCTGCAGATGAGTAAATTTGTGGTTATAACTTAACCTATTTTACCGTTTGCTACTAAATTTGATTTTCCACATTTCCAAAACGAGGTACAAATGATGAAAATTTATGTAAAATGTACTTTGTTTTGCAAAGAAAGTTGCAAGAAAGTTGTTCACTTGCGTACATTTTAGCGTCTTTAATTTTGCTCGCAATTGAATAAACAAACCGTTTTTGTAAAGATTATAAAATTATCTTAAATATGACGTCAAGTTCCTTAGGAAAAATAAATAAAATTGCATGAATTTAAAAAGTCTTTAGACTTTTTTTAAAATTTTCGGGTAAAAATTCGACTTAAAAATAAGTAAAAAAATGTAAATAAATAATTTTTCAAAAAACAATTAACGTCATATTCTAGACAATTTAATTATCTATAGAATAAACCTTCATTCAGCCAAATCGGTTTGATGGAATTGTCTGAATCGTGTACGCAAAATCGAAAAACGATGGATGTTCCTAGACAATAGAAGGTGTTTGCCTAGGAACATTAAGTTTCAAGCTTCATAAATAAACGTACGAATATTCTATACAGTGATTCAATGGGTAGAAGTAGGAAATTAAGGGCAACACATGCTGCAGAGGAATGTCGATATGAAATGGTATATATGCAGATTAGTGGTGCAAAGTGTGCTGTGCCAGGTCAAAAAGTATGATGTTTAACGTCATCTTTATTTCCCAATAATGATGATCATAACAAACTTAACCTTAACTAGGTTAAGTCTTGGTTTAGATTTAACCTAGTGTGTACCAAATGATTGGTGTGAATGTAATTGTAGCACCATCTATGAGTGAAACGCTCCGTAACTGTACAAAGTAGCGGGATTCATGTATTAATTAATGCGTATATCATTAGTCTCTATTTCTGATTTCTGATGGGAATCAATGATTGCGTTCCATTCGATGTGATCGAGCAAAATCAAGAATTATGAAAATCAATATCAATAAACAAATCGTTGAAATAACTAATAAGACATTAGATTAATTAAGAACAGATCGGAGGGTACAAGATTTTCACGAGATTGTATTCAGAAAATCGAGTTAAACTCTTCTAAAAGCTACATTTGCAATTAATGAAGTTAATGAAGTTTGAACTTAAAACGTCTATAACTTTTGGATAAATTTATAAAATTTTGTGAAATTTTCAAATACGATAAATATTTAGGTAACAAAACGATTTTTCAAGAAATTGTTGAAATACAACACATCTATGCAATTTTATTTGGAGTTATTTCTCGGAATTGACGTCTACCTCGTCGCAATCACACCGTGGAAGTTATTTCAGCTTTCAAAACCGGATAACATGAAAATAAATATACAAATCGTTGAAATAACTAATAAGACATTAGCATAATTTATAACAAACCGGATAGTACAAAAATTTGACGAGATTAGATGCAGAAAATCAAGTTAAACTCTTCTAAAAGCTACATTTGCAATTAGTTAATCAAGTTTGAACTTAAAACATCTATAACTTTTGGATAAATTTATAAAATTTTGTGAAATTCTCAAATACGATAAATATTTAAGTAACGAAACGATTTTTCAACAAATTGTTGAAATACAACACGTCTGTTCAATTTTATTTGATGTTATTTATCGGAATTGACGTCTACCTCGTGGCTATCACAGTGTGGAAGTTATTTCAGCTTTCAAAACCGGATAACATGAAAATAAACATACAAATCGTTGAAATAACTAATAAGACATTAGCATAATTTATAACAAACCGGATAGTACAAGAATTTGACGAGATTAGATGCAGAAAATCAAGTTAAACTCTTCTAAAAGCTACATTTGAAATTAGTTAATGAAGTTTGAACTTAAAACGTCTGTAACTTTTGGATAAATTTATAAAATTTTGTGAAATTCTCAAATACGATAAATATTTAAGTAACAAAACGATTTTTCAAGAAATTGTTGAAATACAACACATCTATGCAATTTTATTTGGAGTTATTTCTCAGAATTGACGTCTACCTCGTCGCAATCACACCGTGGAAGTTATTTCAGCTTTCAAAACCGGATAACATGAAAATAAATATATAAATCGTTGACATAACCAATAAGATGTTAGATTAATTAATAACAGATCGAATGGTACAAGATTTTCACGAGATTGTATTCAGAAAATCGAAAAACGATGGATGTTTCTAGGCAAACACCTTCTAAAGTTTCATAAATAGACTTACGAATATTCAATGGGTAGAAGTAGGAAATTAAGGGCAACACATGCTGCAGAGGAATGTCGATATGAAATATGCAGATTTGGTGGTGCAAAGTATGCTGTGCCAGGTCAAGAAGTATGATGTTTAACGTCATCTTTATTTCACAATAATGATGATCATAACAAACTTAACTTTAACTAGGTTAAGTCTTGGTTTATTTAGACTTAACCTAGTGTGTACCAAATGATTGGTGCGAATGTAATTGTAGCACTATATATGAGTGAAAGAAACGCTCCGTAACTGTACAAATGAGCGGGATTTATGTATTAATTAATGCGTATATCATTAGTCTCCGTTTGTGATTTCTTATGGAAATCAAAGATTGCATTCCATTCGATGTGAGCAAAGTCAAGAATTATGAAAATCAATAACTGTATAATTCGATGCAAATATGCTGGTTCCGCTCAAGATATCTTAGCATAACC
>JAODAC010015163.1:0-22245 GCA_027575185.1 Mimaenictus wilsoni | reverse complement strand
AATTAAACAACTCAAAATGTACAATAAGCAACTCGACCTACATCCACTCTTACGCTTCTTCTCCACTACCATCATTGCGATGCAAGTCACTAGTTCCCGTATTTCCCTCCTTCTTTCCGCTTCTTCCGCTCCCGACACCTTCCCATCTCTCCAATCTTTCATTAGTCTTCTTAACCTCTTTCTCTCTTCCCTACACTTCTCATCGAACCATTGATCCTCCAATCCCTCCGATACTCTCTTCTTTCTCTTGATGCAACCCCTTAAGTGTACTTCCATCTCCTCTAGTGTTTTGCACCCTGACCACTCTATCTCCTACACACATTTGTTCACTGCTGCCATCCCTCTTTCCGACCAGTCATTCATTACCGCATACATCTTATCACACTCTTTCTCCTTTCCGGGCTTTCCTATTCTAAGTTTCACCGCGGAGGTGGTCCGACCCTTCTACCTCCTCCACCGCCAGCTTCATTCCATTTCCTCCCATTGCCCTCTTGACTGCCACCAGATCAATCCCAGTCTGCCCCTGTACCCCCTCAAAGGTACAGGTCTCAAATCTGCTTCTCATGTTTATTCTCAGCACAGTAATTTATTTACAGTAATTATTCCATAAATCATAAAATTATAAACAAAAACTATACACGATCAAAATAATATTTTTCAGCTAAAAGCAAGAGACCGTTTTAAAAATCCTGACATGCGCTACAATATTATGCTGGAACAAATAATACGCAAACGTTAATAGCAAATGTAAAGCCAGCACAAAATCATCCGATGCCAATCAGAAGCCCTCACAAATAATGTTGCAAAACTCTAGATAAAAGCCGAAAATGCGTCCGAAACTTGATAAAACGATAGCCATAATAATAACAAACATTATGCTAACAAAACAATAATAAAACTTGCTATATTGCTTCTAATTGGTGAATATTAAGACTGTTTTAAGAAAAGTGCGTTATTTGTAAACTTTTTCGATATTGACCAATAAATTAAAGAAATAAAAAAGAAGATAAGATGTGATCTAATAATGTATCATTATGGTCCCTACGATGTTTGGTTATTTAATAATTTGTAACAAAACTTTACTTTTAAAATCTTCATATAAAAACTGAGATATTTTTGTCAACAATTACTAAATTTCATAATAACTCAAAAACTATTAATGCGAATTATCAAACTAAAAATATTCTTAAAGCCCAGTAAATCTTCTATAATATGTTACTAAACGCCATTAATTTATAAATATGCGTAATGAATTAAAGAATTAAACAATTACAAATCTCAATTTTCCAAGCGCTTCCCTAAAAATACACTTTTTCCAAAGAAAAGTTTAAAACTCAAGGAAAAATTAACGAAAGGTTTGAAAGCTAAATAGATTCTAAAAGTACATTAAATTTATAACAGAATTATTGGTAAAAAGTTTCATTTTCTGCATGTGAAAAGGCAAACATTAAACAATTAATGTTTTGTTGAATTTTCAACATGAATAATAATAATATTGTATTTCGTCCGTGGACCTGGCCATCGATCTAACTGGTCCTTCAGCCGTTTTTATATGCAATTGGTGTTTTTATTGTTTTTCTTAGTAAATGGTATGTATGTATGTGAAGTTTTACAATTTTTTGTTGTTGTTATTGTGATGTTGTGATAAAGGTGATGTTGTTGATGTTTTTTTTCTCCGTGTTGATGTTTTGCCGTGTTTTTTCAACATGATTTTTGCACTGTCCTTATAAATTTTACTACAACATTAAATTTTTATATTCTATCATATTGGTATAAAGCTAGTCGAAAAGTAGATACAATTTGTGAACTGAGATGTATCGTAATAGCTTCTACGATTTTTGGTTATTTAATAATTTGTAGACAAAACTTTACTTTTAAAATCTTCATATAAGAAACTGAAATATTTTTGTCAACAATTACTAAATTTCGTAATAACTTAAAAACTATTAATGCGAATTTAACAAACTAAAATTATTCTTAAAGCCCATTAAATTTGCTATAATATATAACTAATCGCCATTAATTTATAAATATGCCTAATGAATTAAAGAATTAAACAATTACAAATCTCAATTTTCCCAGCACTTTCCTAAAAAATGCACATTTTCCAAAAAGGGCTGTATAACTCAAGAACTATGGATGAAACATTTGAAAGCTAAATAGATTCTAAAAGTACATTAAATTTATAACAGAATTATTGATTAAAGTTTCATTTTCTGCATATGAAAAGGCAAACATTAAACAATTAATGTTTTATTGAATTTTCAACATGATTTTTGCACCAATATAAATTTTACTGCAACATTAAATTTTTATATTCTATCAAATTGGTATAAAGCTAGTCGAAATGTATATGAAATGTGTGATCTAATAATGTATCATTATGGACTCTAAGATTTTTCGTTCTTTAATAATTTGTAAACAAAACTTGATTTTTTAAAACTTCATATAAAAAACTGAAATATTTTTGTCAACTATGGTTTGTATCTAATAATAACTCAAAAACTAGTAATGCAAACTTAACAAACTAAACATATTCTTAAAGCTCATTAAATTCGCTATAATATGATACTAAACACAGTTAATTTATAAATTTGCTTAATGAATTAAACAACAAAACAATCGCAACTAAAATCTCATTTTTACAAGGCTTCTAAATTTGTCAAAACCTAAAACAAATTTACCTTTTCCTCATTGAAAATAAATTAAATGTACAACGCAAAAGAAAATTAAACAAAATACGTATGTTTCAGTTTATCTATTACGTCCTAACCATTCTAAATGTTGCATGTGCAAATTAATTGAAACGATAAGAACACAACGCAACATACTATGTAATCGTCTACAAATTACGCTAATACAAATTGTAAACTAATTCATAAACAGTGGCAATTAACGTATTTTTCTAATGATAATGACGTCGTGTTTTGATGTGGTGCTCAAATGACGTTAAAAAAGCATAAACGTTCGATCATCAAACCCAAAAACGAAATGAAATGAAATGGAATAAAAATAAAGAGAAGAGAAAAATGAAACTAAAAAGAAACCGCGTTCTGACATTCTACATCCAGCTGATAACAGAGTTTATCTTTCACTCGAAAGATGCTACCGACCAACATAAATTGCAAGCAATTGAGAGTCATCTCGATCATTCGATCGCCAACATTACAATCGTGAACAACTCAATAATAATTTATTAATATATTAATTTATTGAATGACTTAAGTTTGCTTATTGAAAGACTTAAATTTTTAAGTCGTTTTTTTTTCTTCTTTTTGAAAACAAGTTCGTAGAAAAAAATACGCGGTTATACCGGATCTGTTAGAGTTATCGCTGGCTGAAGTTACAAAAGGGAAGAATAAGGGACAAGGAGCGATTAAGGATATCACGATGAACTTACTGCGTTCGCAATCGGATATGGAGAGTGGGAGGATACGTAATGGTCCTCGCAGTACGCACCTGGCGGCGAATCATCGCAATGAGATTTTGGCGCGTACGCCGGCTGTCACCAAGGAGATGCTGCAAAGGTTGCAGAATGCTGAGCTTGGGCCGAAGAAAGCTTCGTTGTGTGGTTATGATTTTAATACTAGGCAAATTTCTGGTAAGTTGTTATTTGTTTCGTTAGAAAGTTTTGTTTGGACCTAACAGTTTGAAAATTAAGATCAATTTTGAAAGGCTCTCAAGGGTAATTCCTAAGTCTTAAACAAAATTTAAAAATATCTAATAAAAAGACCTACTCTTCTTCTTTCTAAATGTTTTAACAAAATTTGCTTATCATTCATATCTTACGAGATATGATACGGTTTTGACTTTAAATCATGTCGTACATTTTATACTTACAATATGAAAAATAAGACCAACTTTGAAAGGTTCTAAACAGGTCAATTTCTAAGTCTTAAAGAAAATTACAAATACGTATTAGAAAGATCAACTCCTCTTCCTTCTAAATATTTCAACAAAATTTCTTTATCAGTTATATCTTACGAGATATGATTAGGTTTTAAGAATAAGTCTGTCGCACCCAACTTTTCAATTCAAAAAATAAGACCAATTTTGTAAGTCTTAAAAAGGACAATCTCTAAGTCTTTGAGAAAATTAGAAATATCTATTAGAAAGACCAACTCTTCTTCTTTATAAATATTTCAATAACATTTTTTTATTCTTGATATCTTATGAGATCTGTAATGTTTTTAACAATAAATCAAGTCGCACATTTTGCTCTTACAATTTGAAAAATAAGACCAACTTTGAAGGCTCTAAAAAGGACAATTTCTAAGACTTAAGGAAAATTACAAATACATATTAGAAAGAACAACTCCTCTTCTATCTAAATATTTCAATAATATTTCTTTATCAATTATATCTTACGAGATATGATATGTTTTTAAGAATAAGTCTTAACAAGGACAATATCTAAGTCTTAGAGAAAGTTAGAAAAATCTATAAGAAAGACCAACTCTTCTTTTTTATAAATATTTTAACAACATTTTGTTATTCTTGGTATCTTATGAGATATGCAATGTATTTAACAATAAATCATGTCGCATATTTTACTCTTATAATTTGAAAAATAAGACCAACTTTGAATGGCTTTAAAAGGGAAATCTCTAAGTCTTAAAGAAAATTGCAGATACCTATTAGAAAGATCAATTCTTCTACTTTCTAAATAGTTCCACAAAATTTCTTTATCACTCGTATCTTACGAGATATAAGTAGTTTCCCAAGTCATGTTCTTGGTGTTTCCCCGTTTTCTGATTTAACATACTTTTAAATATTATTAATTACTCCATTGTTAATTACTCAATCATGCATACCTTGATATCAAATTAAAGCTAATTAAATGTACTTTCAATAATTATATTTAGTCATGTTTAGTTTTCCACTATTAGCATTTAAAAATATATGATTATTAAAACTTTTTCTAAAACTTTTCAAATCTAATAGCAACCCTTAAAACTATTATTATATTTATTATCAACCCTAAGATAACTTCAAAAACTATAATGACCCCTCAAAACCTAGAAAAGCAATAAGGCGCTAATTAAGATAACTTTTCTCCTTCGACTCAAGTATAAAAAATCCATAAAATTGTAATTAATTCCATACATCCTGAGATAATACTCTAAAAGATAAGTCTGATAAGAAACAAATAGGTTTACTATTTACTATTGACGCTAGACATACATTGCCCAAGTCTATTCATTCACATATATAGTTTGATGCAATTCAGCAGCTAGTCTGGCACTGATAACAACATCAAAACTAACCGATAAAATTTGTTCAATAAATGTCTTCTTGCTGGCTCTATGTATCCTTATGTATGTTTATTTTATTAATAACGAACACGCTTGTACTTGGTGAAAATTTGGTGGTGTGATACTCTTATTTTTTGGGATGATAATTTTGGCGTTTGATAAGAATTGTCGCATTTCATTGCTTAAACAAATGTTTATTTTTCACTATCTAATTGTAAGTGTGTGATAAGTGCCCGATTCTTGCACCGGCACTTATCACGCTAAAAACATGTGATTTTCCCTTATCTTGAATTTTGAGGGTCAGTTAAGTTATCATTGCTAATTCTTGATTGCCAAATTTGATGGTAATTATTTACAAAAACTTTTTTCTCCAATGTAATTGAAAATTAGTATTATTTTTTGATTTTGCTTACACTGAGAAAAAATGCAATATCTCCTAAGGTATAATAGCAAAGATATTTTTCTAAAAAGGGATAGAAAGAAGAAGAGATTGTCTTTCAAACTACTACTAGTTGTTGTTTTTATGTCTAATTGTTTGTTCTTAATGATCCTTCAAAGTTGTCTCTTAAATTTTATAAATTTTTGAAAATATATTAAGAAAACCTTCATATCTTTTTAACTAAAACCAACAATGGAATGTGATTTAAATATTCAGAGAGACCAAGAATTCTACTTTCAGAAAAACTTTAGATACAGTCTCTAAGTCACTTAAGTTGATCCTATCAAACTGTCAAAGTTAAATTTCTACAAGAAAATTATTATTATTTTCTTCTTTTGATTTCTTTTATCACTGCTTATTTTTGCAATAATAATATGTTGCTAATGCCTGCCTTTCTAATTCTATATTTTTCTTTCTTACTTTCAGTTTTGATTGCTTTGTTCTTACTTTTTGCTTTGAGTTCAACCGTCGCTTATGTTTTTTGGTATACGACTTTCTTTAGAAGTATAGTTTTACAAGTAAGTTTTTATTTTATTTTTATTTTTAACATCTATTTTCAATTTTTTCCTTCTGTAAAATTCAAAATATTGGTGATTGTTATTTATGATATTGATAAATTGGTCTTTTTAAACAGAATTTGGTGATTTCGAATTCGTCTGCTGAGTTTAGCTCGTTTACCGATCCAAATCCAACGAGCGTGCGTGTTTTTATCTATAATTACACGAATGTCAAGGAAGTTGCGACAGGACATGAAGAAAAATTGAGGGTTCAAGAATTAGGACCATGGGTTTACAAGTAAGTTTATTTTTAATGTTTTTGGTTGTTTCAAAATATGAATTTTTTCGTATTTAACTTATTATTCCTATGATCCGTTTGAAACGTTTATTAGATGCAGAAAGTCATGATCTTTCAGTATTTGGAACGAAAATTAAGTTAACATTTACATTTTTGGAGATAACAACGTTCTACCGTGAAAAGTTTGTCACTTTTCACGGTAGAACGTTCCAAAGTCGAATATTTCCAATATTGACCATATTGATACTTTGACCGTTTGACAAGCCCAAATTATGAGACTTAGAGGATGTGTCTAAAGTTTTTCTGAATGTAGAATTCTTCGTCTTTCTGAATATTTAAGAAACTTGTCAATGCTTATTTTAGTTTAAGAAATATGATAGTTTATAAAATAATAAATAAGATTTAGGCAAATTTGAAAAATGAAGTGTCAACTTTGAATGGTCATCAAGGACAAATTATTAAACATATAACCGATTTCTAAAAATAATTTGAAAGACCATCTCTTCTTCTTCTAAATGTGTTATGAAGTTTGTTTTATCCATTATACTTTAGGAGATATTTCAGTTCTTCCAAAATTTATAGATACAAAGGTTTTCTTAGAATATGTTTTCGAAAATTTCTAAAATTAATGAAGTTTATTAGTCAACTTTGAAGGATCATCAAGGGCAAACTATTACATATAGAAACAACTACCACACCCATTTTGAAAGACAATCTCTTCTTCTTTTGTAATCTTGTTTAGAAAATTATCTTAGATATTATACTTTGAGAGATATCTCTATTTTTCTAAGAGAAGTATTCAAAAATTTTGAATCCAAACGTTTTTAATTTATTTGCATAAATGCATGAATTTGTATGTTAAAATTGTATGTAAAATACAATTTTAACATAAAAATTTAACCATTAGTTTAATCTTAATTCTCAATAAACATTTTATCATATTGTTTATTCAACAGTGATTTTCTGCATCGCTACAACGTAACATTCAGCGACGATGGCACTTCCGTGCGTTACCAAGAAAGCCATGCTTACAAATTCCTCCCGGAGCTCTCCCGAGGGAGAATGCAAGCCGACAAAGTCACCGTCCCCAACATCCCAATGCTCTCCGGCGCGGCGATGTTCCGCCGTGCGAATTTCCTCACCCGTCTAGGCGTTTCCGCCTTATTTAAACAAATGAACGCCCATCCGTTCGTCAATGTCGGTGCCGATCGATTCATCCTAGGCTACGACGACGAACTCTTCACTTTAGCCCGAAACATGCTGGCACTATCCCGACCTTATCCCTTCGAGAAATTCGGCCTGCTCGCCACACGCAAAACATCGCCAGATTGGGTGGAAATGTACACCGGGAAAGACGACATCAACAAAGTCGGCATCATCAAATCGGTCAACTCGAAGGAGAAAATGAACAACTGGGAAAACGAAGAGTGCGATAGCGTTCACGGTGTGGAGGGATTTGTCTACCCCCCTGACCTGATTCAACAGAAAGAGCGAGTTAATGTTTTATACAAAGATTTCTGTCGCAAGGCACCCATGGAGTTCGTCGAAGAGAGGCATATTCTCGGAAGCATGCCCAGTTACAAATACGAAATTCCCCTGCATGCTTTCAGCCATCCGGCAATTGGGAATATTGAGAATCAAGGCTATTGCACGCCAGATGGCGGTTGTGCGCCTCACGGCTTATGGAATGCAACCAAGTGTGCATTTGGTACGCCTATGTTTGTGTCTCTGCCACACTTTTTGGGCGCTGATCCTAAGTTAAGAGAGGTCGTCGAAGGGATTTCGGAAGGGAAGAAGGAGTTGCATCAGTCTTACTTTGATATGCATCCCAATATGGGATTCACAATGCAGGGATGGAATCGTATACAGATGAACATTCAGGTCCAGAAAAGTTTTGGTGTTAGTGAACTTGGGATGTTTCAAAATGATGTTATTTTACCTATTGCTTGGATGGAGTTTGTAAGTATTTTTAAATTACCTTTAAATTAATTTTTAAAATATAATTGATGGAATTCACTGTCGGTTGTTGGTAAAACATTTTAAATAATTAGCACAGAAGTTATACAAACTTTTATTGATAAAAGTTTGTGTAACTTCTGTGCTAATTAATTTTTAAAAGTATTTTTGGCGTGAAAATATTTTTCAAAATTTTCATCAACTTTAACCGTTCTTCAACTTTAAAGCGTTGTAAAACATAATCTACTATGTTTGACATTTATTTTTAAATTGTATTTGGAACATAAGCTCTTAATCTTTAAGAATATTTGAAGAAAATTGTTTTATTCATCATACTTTTCGAGTTATACTGTTTTTTCCAAGACAAGTTTTTGAGTTTTTGAAAAAATTATAAAGTTTGAAGGTCTGAGAAGGGCATACTTTTAAACTTAGAGCTCCAATTGAATATTCATTAGAAACATTATTTTATGTTCTTTTAGAATATTTCAATAAATTTTCCTTATCTATAATATTTTATAAAATATAGTAGTTTTTCCGAGGCGAGTTTTAAGAAATTTTTAAGGTTGCTCAACTTTGAAAGGGTACCAAGGGCATAGTTTTAAACTTTTAAACTATATTAAAATTTCATAGGATATATAAAGTCTACTTCTTTCAAAATATATCAAGAAAATTCTTTTATAAATTATACTTTAGGAGATATGATAGTTTTTCCGAGTGATATTATAGAAGTTTCCTATTTTGCGTCAACTTTGAAGAGCTCTCCCGGGTAAACCATTGAGTCAAGAATGTATAGCTAAGTTTCATATAATAGGAAAAACTCTTCTCCTTTGAATATATAAAAACTAATTTTCCGTGGAATTATAGTTTCAGAGCTTTAGTAGTTTTTCCGGGACGTCTTTATGAATTTTTCCAATACTGCTCTTCTTTGAAGGGTTGTCAAAGACACACTATTAAACTTAGGCCTTAATTATATTCCTCATTGCACGCGTCAATACTTATTGTATCAAAATATGTAAAGAAAATTCTTGCATCAAATATACTTTTGGAGATATGATAGTTTTTCAGAGATGTGTTTCGGAAAATATCTAAAATTCCTCAATTTTGAAGGGCTTTCAAGGGCAAACTTTTATATTTAAGAACGGATACTAAACATCATATCATGCAACAACTCTTCTTCTTTCAAAATATGAAGAGAAAATTAATTTATCTGTTACACATCCAGAGATATGCTATTTATTCTACGACTTATTTGTTCATTTTTTAAATATTTTAAAAGTTGCTAAACTTTGAAGAGCTGTCAAAGACGACTTATTAAACCTAATGATCACATTTAAACCACATTATATAAAGAATCTCTTCTTCAACAAGAATCAATTAAGAAAATTACTATATTTACAATACTTTTCGAGATATAGCCACTTTTCTGAAGCGAGTTTTTGCAGTTTTGTCTTGCGAATCTTTCAAGTTTTTCTATATTTTTCAAAGTTTTAACATATTTAAAGGCAAAGTAATCATCTTTCCAGGGTGCCAATGTTGAAGATCAACCCGAACACGTCATAAAAATCTTAAACGACGCCACGTATCTCGTCAACGGCCTTGACATGGGCTTCAAATACGGCTCTTGCTTGATGATGATGATGACTGCTCTTTGTTTCCTCATCGTCCTGCAACGCAACCGAACTAATCGTGTCGCAAATGCTCCGTCCATTGAAAATTTCTAAACACCAACAAATTCATTCCTAAAACTGCAGGAAAAACGAGGTAATAAGACTGATACCCATTCCTAACAATACTCTAAAGTAAACTAAAGTAACGTAATTTAATTAAACAAATAAAAAAGAAAAAAATTTCAGTAAAACTGAAAGGAGAACAATTATTAGTCAATCATTATTTAAACTTAATTCAACTTTCGATTAT
The DNA here is from genome assembly GCA_027575185.1 of Mimaenictus wilsoni. Lineage (NCBI taxonomy): Eukaryota > Metazoa > Arthropoda > Insecta > Coleoptera > Staphylinidae > Mimaenictus > Mimaenictus wilsoni. The sequence continues at coordinate 11,883 of JAODAC010015163.1, read as the reverse complement.
TCCAACTTGTTGAAAAGTCGCATATTTATTTGATATTTAATCCAAATTGGATTGTCGTTGTTAAATGCTAAAGATTAACAGAAGATTACCAAAATTTAAGCAATTTAAAGAATTTATTGGAGAAATATTTAAAAAAAGAAGTCATTGAAATGTTTTAAATACAATTTGAAAAAGTTGTGATAGAAAATGCTCAGAAAATTGTTGGTAACTGTTTAACAAAGTCGATTTTTTTACTTTGTTTATTTTAGTTTTTTATTTTCGTCTTATTTGATTTGTTTCTGATTTTTTATGTTATATAATTGTTAATAAAATATAAATGTATTTTTTCATTTTCTTTTTATTTCTTTATGTTTTTTTTAAATTATGTTTCTTGTTTCTTCTGTTTTTTTTTATATTTTTGTTGATTTAATAATGATTTTTTGTTTTTCAAGACGAAATTGAGCGATTTAAAGTCGCCTAAAGTTTGGAATATTGCTCAACTTTGATGCATCGATAAAGGCTGACTTATAGGCCCAGAAGCAATTTCTAAACTGAACTAGAATATTGAACTCTTTCCGTTTCGTAATATGAAAACAGAATTTTCTTGTAAATTGATTTTTTTTAGATATCGTAGTTTTTGCAAGACGTGTTTCTTGAAACTGTCTAGAATTTATCTATTTTGAAGGACTATTAAGGGCAATGTAATAGACCTATTTGCTAGTTCTAAAGTTCATTAGAAGTGTCTTCTTCTTTCATAATATATAACATTAATTGTTTTATCAATTATACTTTAGAAGATGCAACAATTTTTGTTAGTTGTGTTTTTGAAAATGACCGGAATGAATTGATTTGGAAGGTCTATTAAGGGCAATGTTTTAAGCCTAATGGCAAGTTCAAAAGTTTATTACAAGCACTAACTCTTCTTCTTTTCGAATATGTCAAGAACATTATCCTGTCAATTATAGTTTAAGAGATATTTATAGAATTATTCAACTTTGAAGAGTTGTCAAATGGGCTGTATTGAGTCTAATTGTATTTTTTAAAGTTCATTAGAAACTCCAACTCTTCTGCTTTCAGAATATTTCAAGAAAATTGCCCTATCTATTATACGTTAGAAGATATAGTAGTTTTTCAAACATCTATTTTGAAAAATCGACAGATTTAATCATTTTTCAAGGGCTGCTAAGGGCAATATATTAAGCCCAGCGTCAATTTCTAATATTCATCAGAAGCATCAACTCTCATTCTTTCAGAATATTTAAAAGAAATAACCTTATCAGTTTTATTGTAGAAGTTATATTTATTTTTTACGACGTGTTTATAACGTATTCAAACTTAATAAAATTAAGCAACTTTGCGCTCCCAAAGTGAATTTATTAAACGAAATGAAAATTTCTAAAGTTTATTAGAAGAGCTAACTCTTCCTCCTACGTAATATTAAAAAATAGTGATATTTATCATATTTTAGAAAATACTTCAGTTTTTTTGGGTCCTATCGTGTTTTCAAAATTTTCCAAATTTCATCAACTTTGAATGGCTCTTAAGCCTAAACTATTACACCCTAGAATAATTTCTCAACTTCATTAGAACGTCAAACTCTCCTTTTTTCAGAACATCCAAAGAAAACACAATTATTATTAATAGTATAAGATTTATACCATATTTTCCGAAACATCATTTCGGAGAACTCCCCAAAAAAATCAAAGAAAAACATTTAAAAAAAGTGTGCCAATTTTATGAACTTGAACTCTGCAAAACCAAATTTAACATCGTAAGGCCATGTAAAGATCAACGTTCCCAGTACATGTAAACTCATGTTTCATGTTGTCTTTCTAAATATAAATAACAATACTCTTTATCCTTTTTATAAAACAACTCCGAAATCTAAAAAACAAGACAAAATGAATAAGACAAATGATAATCAATGTTCGGTAAATCCCAAGAAAAAATCCAATTTCTTCCAAAATATTGTAAATCCAGATGTGCAGATTAGGATACATTCCTAAAGAAATTTGTTATTGTTGTTGTTATTCCTTAAGATTGTACGACTGGTTGACTAGAATAACGTAAAGCAATTTGCATTTTCAAGTTTGGAAATAGATAAATAAAAATAGGAATTTCAGAACGGTGCCAAGACACAGCGAAACATTTTACACAAGCAATTGTTACGTTTGCACCGATTTAATCAAAGAGATTAGGATATTGTGGTTTTTGATGCCGATTTGCAGACCCAGGCGATACAGACGTGGTGTGACACATAAAAGGTTTGATTTTATTTACATTTTCCCTATTTCACCTCCGCCATTTTCTTTGAACTCTCTAAAAAATAAAAGAAAGGGATTTATTGACATATTTTTAGTGGAAAAGGGTATGTTTTGTATGTGAAATTTATTTTTCAAGGATGCAGGTGTTTTTTTCCTTGCTTCAGGAAAATCAGGAACTGTCTATTAATAGAAGTGATTCCTTGCAGTAAGAAAGTGGGAGAGGGTTAAAAATACTTTCTTTATGTTCCTAAATTCCTCAATATAATATATCAACATAACAATATGATTTTGAAATATCAATATATTGGTTAACTTTGAAGGGTCCTCACGGGCAACCTATTAGTTTTTAGGAATATTTCTATAGATCATTAGAAGTGTTAATTCGTGTTCTTTCTGAATATTTTATGAAAATCGATGTTTCAATCTTATTTTAGAAGATATGGCTATTTCTTTCAGACATGTTTCTTAAAATATCAAAAATTGATTAATTTTGAAGGGCTTTCATGGCCAACCTAACCATCCCAAGGACAATTTCTAAGGTTATATAGAAGAACTAACTCGACTTCATTCTGAATATGTTATGCAAATTGATGTATCAATTATTTTATAGAAGATACAGCGATTTTTCTGAGATATGTTTTGACATACCTCCAGTAGATGCATATTTGAATTTCTTTAAAAAAAAACTTTGAAAATGTATCTGCTACATTAATTTCCATAAAATATTATGATAGATGAAAGCTTGAAGCTCCTAGTCAACTTTATAGACTTTTCCTAAGTCTAATGTCTTCGGCATGAGAGTTCTTTAAAGTTGATCAACTCATGCACTTAGCATATCGATCCATTTCTGTTACTATCTTCGCATTATCATAGTTATCTGCATAGAATGAAAATTGAAAAACATGTTTGTTTTGATGCACTCTAAAAACCTACTCGTACTTGAATTTATATCGTGTTTACATGTTGATTGACGCGCAATTGCATTGTTTTTCCTCACTTTTATTCCCCGTTGTCTGTTTAATTTTAGTCCATATATTCTCTACTCGTTGAATACGGATAAAGAACCTAAGAATAATTCATCAAGCTTTTTTTAAGTTGTATTTTGGCGTCTAGCTTTCTTCCTGTCGCTGCGAATCGGAAAATGTTGCATTTGCACATGAAAATTCAACTGGATGATGGCCAAGAGTAAAATTAGACTCGGCAACTCGGAAAACTATGAAAAATCAACGAAATACGTCTAAATGCATATGTTTCCAATTCCAACTTTTCCTGCCTTAAGAAAATAATGAAATTTCAATAATTTTTCTTCAACAAACATTTTAAAAAATCAATTTATGAACAAAAAACTTAGTAAATAAAGGAAGAAGTATGGTAGTCAAAAAAATATTGGCATACAACACAAAAGGTTAATTTGGAAATTATTATGTGTCATAAAATTGCATTACAATTAAAAAATCAAAAATTTGACGATTCATTGACTCGCACGTGTATCCATCGTCACTACAACAACAGAGCATAAATAACTATTATTATAACAACATATAAATTTAGTGAATGTATTTGTTGACATCTCTACGACAAAACACGTGGTTTTACGTTTTAATTTATTTGAGTTTTTCAGTTTTATAAATGTGAAAACATAGATATGCTGAAAATGTTCAAAATTTTCAAAAGGCGCTTCAGTAAAATAGCTGTATTTTCTGAAATATAATTCATATAGCAATATTCAGTAAAATATTCAGTAAATAGATGAGTTGCTGCATCTAGAGAAACTTAAAAATTGCCTTTGGAACTAATATGTTGACCTTGAAAGGTCTTCAAAGTTGATACAAATTTAGATATTTTGATAAACATGTCTCGGAAGAATTGCTGCATCTTTCAAACTATCAATGATATAACAAATTTCAAAAATGGTTTACAGAGAAAATGAGTTAGTGATTCTAGGGAACTTTAGAAATTGTCTTTACGTCTATTAGGTTGTCTTTGATGGCCCTTCAAAGTTGATTGCTTTTTAGATATATTATTTTAAAATATAATTGATACAACAATTTAAAAAAATCTTCAGAGAGAAGATGCATTAGTGTTTCTAGGGAACTTTAGAAATTGTCCTTAGGTCTATTAGGTTGCATTTGATGGCCTTTCAAATTTGATTACTTTTTAGATATATTCGGAAACACGGCTCATAAGAATTGCTGTATCTTTCAAAATATAATTGATACAATAATTTCCAAAGAATATATATAAAGAAGATGAGCTAGTGTTTCTAGGGCACTTTAAATATTGCACATATGACTATTACATTGACTTCGATAGCCCTTCAAAGTTGAACAACTTGTAGATATATTACAAAAATTATTCAACTTTGAAAGGCTCTCAAAGGCACGTTGCATTAATCCTAGAGCAAATGTCTAAAGCTTAGTAGAAGCAACAACTCGCCTTCATTCTATACAAACAAAGCAAATTATTCTATCATTTATACTTTAGAAGTTACAGTAGTTTTTCTAAAGCGTGACTTCGAAAACGAGTTTCACAAAAATGAACAAATTGTATTCACATTCAAAATAATTTCTACCGTCTTTATTTATTATACTTGCATTAGTTGCTATTCAGAAACGAATAAATTATGTTCCTATTGACTATTTTTCGCCGAAATTTACTCCATTTCACTTCTGTTAGTACTCAGTTCGATTCGCATTTGTTTGTTGTCGGTTGCGTTGAAGGTGAAGGTCTTTAATGCATGGCGTCGCGACGGATTTACTCTCAACTTTGTGTGGCGGCGGTTTGGGGGGCGGCATTCTGAACGACGCACGAAATAAAGTGCGCCTCCACGCTTTTTGCGCACTCAGTTACCTCTCAGAGCTTGATAGATAAACACATTCTTTTTCTGAACATAACTTGAATGAAAGAAAAGTGCTTTAATGCGTTTGAATTGTTAAATTTGTGCCTTAAATAGTGAATTGTTTATGAATTAGGTTTATTAATAGTTCTAACCGTTCGAAAATAGTGTATATCAGTGGTTTGCCATTGTGTAGTTTGAAACTGTCTTTGGTTTTGAGTGAAATTTACGGCTTAATCATTCAGTTAATGTAAGTTTTGTTCAGGTAACATTTTCCAATTTTCAAAAATTTGACTACTTTGAAAGGCTTTCAAGGTCAAACTAATAGTTTCAAATATAGTTTTTAAAGTCTAGTTGAAGGAGTAACACGTCTTCTTTCATAATAATTTACAAACAATTTTGTATTTATTATATTTTAGAAGATACAGTCAATTTTTTGGAGATATGTTTTTCAATTTTCAAAAATGTTTCAACTTTAAAGGTCTTTCGAGGACAGACTAATAGCTTAAAAAGAAATATCAGTAACTCATTAGAGAGACTAACTCGTCTTCTTTCAGAATATTTTAAGAAATTTGTTATACCTGTTATAGTTTAGAAAATACAGCCATTTTTCCGTGACGTGTTTCTTAAATTTTCTAAAATTGTACAACTTTGAAGAGCCCTCAAGGGCAACCTAATAGTTCCAAATGCAATTTCTATAGTTCATCAGAAAGACTAACTCATCTTCTTTTAGAATATTTAATAAACATTGTTGTATCGATTATATTTTTAAAAGTATAGCCATTTTTTTGAGACATGTTTCTTAAATTTTCAAAAATGTTTCAATTTTGAAGGGCTCTCAAGAGCAACCTAATAATCCCAAAGCGAATTTTTAAAGTTTTTAGAAATACAAGCTCATTCTCTTTCATAATATTTCAAGAACATTGTTCTATAGACTATACTTTTGAAGATACAGCCAGTTTTTGAACTCATATTTCTTATATTTCCCAAAATCGATGAAATTTGAAGGGCTCTCAAGGGCAAGCTAATTGTCCAAGAAACAATGTATATAGTTCATTAGAAAGAAAAACTAATTTTCTTTCATAATAGTTAATGAACTCTGTGGTATCTATTATATTTTGGATTACACAGTCATTTTTTGGAGACATGTTTCTCAAATTTTCAAAAATTGTTCAACTTTGAAAGGGTCTCAAGATCAACCTAATAGTCCCTGAGATAATTTCAGAAATTATTTAGAAGAATTAACTCGTCTTCTTATAGAAAATATATCGAAAATTGTTGTGCCTGTTATATTTTAGAAAATACAGGTAATTTTCCAAGACGTGTTTCTAAAATTCTCAAAATTCGATCAACTTTAAAGGGCTCTCAAAGGCAACCTGTTAGGCCCAAAGGCTATAGGTGAAGTTCACTAGAAGCTCAAACATGTCTTCTTCTAGAATAGTTGAAAACAATTGTCGTACCTATTATATTTTGGAAGATCTAGCCAATTTATTTCCTCATGATTTTAACGCAGAAAAGCATATATTCAAGACATCTAACAATAAGAGTCAACGCTATGTAAATAAAGATGCCTAGTTTTCCTAACAGTTGACAGATTAACTTATTAATTTTAATTAATTCTAGATTAAGTATGCCTACAGAATTCATCTCAAACCCTCTTCAGAGGGAGCTCGCAGATTCGATAATACGAATGGTTCCACTCGACGAAATCAGGATACTGCTGGCATGTGGTTCGAAAGTAAGTACAGAATTTGGAAACATCAAAAACAACTATAAATAAAAATATGAAAAATAATGCCTCCGACCGGATTTGACCCGGCAACCTTCAACACTTGGAACTCACACAAATTAGTTCTAAGAATCAGAGACATCTATTTGTTTGGATGTAAGTCAAAGTAAATAAAGCGTGCAAATGTAATTATTCTAGGTAAACGAACAGGTGACCCAGGGCCTGATGCCGCTCCACTACGCCGTCTGGCAGCGGTACTACGCCGCCGCTCAGCTGTTGCTCACGCGTGGGGCGGACGTCAACGCCGTCGACGAATGCGGCTACAGCGCAATGCACTTGGCAGCCGAGCATGGGTAATTATACATTTTATTGCGTGCGCAATACGCATTTGTATATTCACATTCACCGATTTGCGCATTGCTTTGCTTTATTTTGTACGTTTACTTATTACCTAAACAATTTATATCTACAAAAATACATATTATTACACATCTATTATAAACTAAATGAAGTTTAGGCTTGTAAATAGTTTTTGAAGAGTTTTAATTAGTTTTGAAACGTTTTTAATTAATATATTTTTTGAATTCTAGACATTGACTATAGGCAACTAGTTATACTTCTACTTTTTTAATTGAGATTACCTACCGGCAAAAAGTGGAAATAAAATATGAAATTCAAACTTTGTTTATTAATAATTTATAATATACAAAACGTAAAAACCTCAATTATGCCGTGATAGATTCTCTATTTGATGTAGTTTGTTTTGGTATACCTATCGTGGACCAAAATTGTTTAATCAATAAGAAATTTGACGTTTTTACCTGTCAGATTTCTCATTGAAGTCTTAGATTAACAAAAATGAGTAGTTTTAAAGTTTACATTTTTATTTATATTTTCCACAATCCTAGGATTATAAACCATACACCAATTGATTCAGTGTGAAATTTGCTACAAACTCACCTAATATATATTTTCGTTTAGTTACCTGGAATTGATATTATACCTGATAAAATTTGAGTCTAACAACGGCGATATTTTCGCTGTTACAAAAATGACTTGTGTTAAAGATTTTAGTTTTAGTTATATTTCTTTTATTCCTAAGAACATAAATCATACACCAATCGATTCAGAATGAAATTTAGAACTAACTCATGCCAATGTTTTTCGATTAATTGTTTGGAAATCATTTTATATACCGGTAAAGTTGATCTTTACCGTTGATGATGATGATATTATTACTCAACTTTACCGCTTTATTATATGAATGCTAAACAATTAATCGAAAAACTGTTATTCTGAATCTATTGGCATATGATTTGTGTACCTATGACTAAGATTGACTAAGACCTATTATTAAACTATCCTTGTTTTCATTAGGTACATCAAAATAAACTACATTTAATAGAGAATCGATCACTGTATAAATAATAATTCTAAGATTAGTATATTAGATATTATTATAAAATAAAATTTAAATTTCATATTTTAGTTCGTAGGATCCTCGAAAAATCAATGATTTAGAGTATTGACGTTTGAATGTATGCAACCAGTTAAACAAACAATACAAATAGTACAGAAATAATATGTATGAAAAGTTGCCTACTATAAACTTTAAAATTCTGTGAAATCCACAACTTAATACTTTAAAATTTTTAAATTTTAAATACCTTTATAAACTTTCAGTTTTATGGAATTGGTACGTTTGCTGCTTCAATGTGGAGCAAAAGTTGATTATCGCAAAACTCTCGATGACGAGTTTCCACGCACGCATTTATGCGACGAGCCTCTACGTCTCGCCATCCGGAATAAGCACATGGACGTTGCTCGCATCCTTCTTGAGCATGGGGCAGATCCTAATAAGCGATACTTTTTCGGGTCTGAAATTAATTTGATCAACGACTTGGACTTTTTGCAATTGTTGCTTACGTTCGGTGCGGATCCGGATAGTCGTGATAGGAGTGGATTGACGCCTTTAATGAAAGCTTCAAGACAAGTTCATGTATGTATTAATAGTTTTTATTACTCAATATTATGTTTACTTTCGTTTTTATTGTGTATTCAAAAATGTATATATTGTTTTGTTTATTGTAGGGACTTCAAAATGTTTTACTGTTACTGAAATATGGTGCAGATGTTAACGCAATGGCTGATGAACGTCATGATTACCGAACTGTAAGTACTTTTTCTACTTTTTAAATTTTGAAATTTGCTTTTTAATTTGAAATTTTTAATTTTTGATGTTATTATAGGCAAACCAAAGTACACCAAAAATTCATCGAATGTGTATACATGATTGCCTATGATAAAGTTTGAAAGTTTCAATAATGTTTAAACAAATTTAAGAACATATCTACTTATTAAGAAAAAGAGTGTGTGATTTATTGAAATTTTAATTTATTAAACTGAATAAACGTAAAATAACTCTTTTCAGGTGCTTCATTATGGAGTTCTCTCAGGATCTGAAGAAATTGTTGATTTGTTGATAAAACAAGGCGCAAAATTAAATTACGACGAGCGTGATAACATTGGGAAACCTTCTCCACTAGATTTGGCAATTTTAAAGGGTGATCCTCTTATTGTTCACAAATTGATAACGTCAGGTAAACACCGTTCTTTTACTTCAAAAGTTTTACAGTTTTTTTCGTATAACTGCTTTAAAACCTTAATTTTTGTAGGTGCAAATGTCAATTACAGCTCACCTTTAATTGGAACACCACTCCATGTTGCTAGTGCTGATAATATCCCAAATCGATATGAAATTTTGAAGGTATCACCAAATTATTTTAAAAAAGCTTGGGAATTTATTTTATAATGATGTTTTTTCATAGATGTTGCTAGAACAAGGTGCTGATCCCAACAAAAAGGTCTTCAACAACGATGTTACTGAAAGAAACACACAATTACGTCCTGTTTTGGTCGAATATTTAGCCGCGAATGAAAGTCCAAGCATTGAAATTGTTAATCTTCTTCTTCAATACGGTGCAAGGGTAAAATTTCTTCTTTCTTTTATATTTTCTTTCATTTTAACTTTATTACACTTTATTATAACACTATTACACTTTATTACATACATTCACTACTACTATTCTAAACTAATACTATTCTAAAATAATTTATTCCAAAATAATCTACTACAAAACATTATTGTACTAATAATTTGTAATTACCTTTTCTTTAGGTAGTAATTAAAACACAATTTCGTGATCCCGATGGTCTTCTCAACTGTCTGCACAATGTGATCTCAGTTGCGCAACGTCCAATTTTCGATATGCTACTAGAATCAGCGGAATGTTTCGACGTTTTTCAAATTCGTCGTAGCAATATACTTACTTTCGAGCAAAAAGATCGTCTCCTAGACCTGGCTACAAGTCCTTTGCCCTTAACTCATTTGGTGCGCCTTAACTTAAGAAAGAGTCTCGGCAAAAAACTTATGAATGCTGTTGATGAAATGGAATTGCCGAGATGTCTCCAAGACTTTCTCAGATTTAAACAGGGAATGCTCATGAGACGTCCGTCGTTTACTTCATTTTTTGATTGATTTATATAAAAAAGTATGTAGTTTATTGATTATACTGGTATTTTTACAATTTCCTACAAATTTGTTTAAAGGATTTACGTATGAATGACTTGTGATTTGTGATACTTGATACTTTTGTAAGATTTACTTATTATTGGATTTTGTCAATTGTAATGTTTTGATTTCTTTGGATGAATAAATTCTTCATTCTAGATGTTTTGCGATTTTAATAAACCTCCGAAAATTACGTAAAAATATTTGATAAGGATCGAAGTATGTTTGTGAAAATTCTAGTGATAGTCTTTCGTATTTAAGAAGTTTTATTATTTATTTTACTTTGATTACAAATTTCAATACATAAAATTACATTTAAAATGTTGAAATTTTATTCTCTGTACATCATATACTCTAATTGTAAGTATGAAGATGTGTTCATTTAGAACCCTATAAACTCGGCAAGGAGTATGCCGCCCTAGTGGCGCAGTGGTAGAGTCGGCAGATGCGAACAGCAAGGTCGCAAGATCGGGGCCAGGCCGGGGTCGTTCATTTTTCCCTGTATCAGGGGTGCTCGCGAGTCGTGAATCGGATAGAGTTCGCCGCGGAGCGGCGAACTAAAAGATTGCAGTCAATCGGCAAAACGAACCCCCGCCGCGGAGCGGCGGTTGACCATTCCTTTTTGCTAAAATGTACGATTGATAATAAAATTGGGGAAAAAAGAGAACCGCGTACCACCGAACTTGGGACTCGAACCCGCGCCGGCCAAACACTACGAATAGGCCTAAACCACTAGACCAATTTCCTAACTGTCGGTTGGTAGTTTCCGAACCTACTAAAACAATAAAATGATATTCATATGCATTATATACGTTGTTTATAAATTGCATTACATACAATTATACTTTTTCAGGACGCTTTTACATTTTCCTATACAAATTAAAGTCTTCTTTCATTTGATACCATTTTTAGCTTGTTCCGAGACTTCATTGAATCAGTCAAAGTATTAGTCTAGTGAGTTTGCTTCTAATATGAAGTTTCCAAAATTATTTTAAAATTACGCCTAAATTTTACAATACAATTTGCTTTGGTTAATCGTCAAGTCCAATATTTAGGCACAAAATAATACGTAATTTTTTAATGTAATGATTTTCGAAAATCTCGTGACAATTCCTGTGTTTTCTCATTTTTTAATCTTAAATGACGGCAATTCCAAATCAGTTCGTGAATTTTTTCGGATAAACGAGTAAAGTCATTCAAAAATCTTGTACCAAGATCACATAGACACAAGAAGATAAAATTCAATATTTACAATTAGATAAATGAATTTATTTTTTTAATTTAATGCTTTAAAACTCGTGGCGCCATCTATTAGAGAAGTACAAAACTGCAAAGCTCTAGAGAAACTCGCCTACAGGAATCTGTAAAACTTTGAAATTGTGTGCCTCTCTAAGAGATGGCGCTACGAATTGGAAAGCTTTAATTCAAAAGAAAATTTATCCAATTGTAAATATTGAATTTTATCTCCTTGCTCCTATGTGATCCTGATACAAGATTTTTGAAT
>JAODAC010015152.1:0-22246 GCA_027575185.1 Mimaenictus wilsoni | reverse complement strand
CCGCATCGATAAATTGTACAACGTGCAAATAAACGCCATTTTTTGTAAATTGTAAATGTGCGCATCATTATCATCAGTTGATAGAGCGAGCAATTAAGGCGCTATTAGATAAGGTCCCGCGCTCTAAGCGGGAATTAAATCTGGACAATAAAACCGCGTACCAGACGGTCTTTTGGAAAGTGTGAATGGTTCGTCCCTGAAAGCACCATAATTAAAACCACTACGAACCGTGGTAAGTCCATAGTCGGGCCACTACGAGTTTTGTTCCAGAGCGCGAGAAACGTATATCCGTTGGTGGACGTAGTAGGTCACCATGCGTGCAAATCCACCCTTGCAAACTTTAGACCACCTTTGCAAAAAAAAATCGGATTATGAAGTACAGTACGTAAGTCTAAGAAATAGAAATCAGGGCTCTTTAGAAAACTGTCTCTTAACTAACTTAAGCGGGATACATTCGCGGAACGTAAATTGCGAGAACGATGACTCCATGCTCCTAAGCGATTTACGAGTATTATTGGGGGTGGATCGTGAATGTCGCTTTAAACTTACTAATAATAGTGAATTAATGGATAATTTTTTTTTCATAAATATTGACCTGCAAAATCAAAACAAACTGCTTCATAATTATATAGCAGGTTTTGTAGCAAAATGCTCTCTCTGCAAAGTTGGAGGGTGTGTAAAATGCAGAGATCAGATCATTACAGATCAGGAATATCCTGATCATTTAATAATTGTGACACATGAGCTGGATTCAAATGTTTATTGAAACCCACAACTGATATGGCAAATATATTTTACATACTTTCCTTAAATTGTGGTCATTATCTGCCATCATTAATTTTGAAAGGGACAGAGAACTAGCTGGAAAAATGGACGCATATATGTGCGTAATATGTTCCAGCTACTGGTTACTCTGTCCACAAAACATATTTGTATGAAAGCGAGAATACTGTGCGAAAGTGTTAGGAGACGTAATTATTCTCTATCAAATATTAAGAGGACAAATAAGTCGAGTGACAAGTCCAAATTGACATTTATTACCCCTATCGGCACACTTCTCAGCTGTAAATGTGTCACCCAACCAAAGAAATGAGGCAAATAATTGAGCCATCCGCCACCAGTGTAAAATTTGCAGTTTTAGGGCTTAGTGAAGAGATCGCCATAAGATGTGTGTATATAACCTAGAAAAGTAATGAGAAAGCTAGGACGGAGAAAAACTATTGTTTTTGAATCACAAATCATATATTGATTGAGGTTTTAATATTACATTGGTTTAGAAACAAATACGGAAGATATCGCTATCATTTACAAGATTACCTTTAGTTTAGTTTTAAATTCCTAACCAACCATGTTAGATGTAAACTTCTACTTTAGTTTTGGGTATTTTTGATTCCAACCTGCAGAATCTGATCTGAGGGTGAATACAACCAAATCAGAGAGTACGAATAAGCATTTTTTAAAACAAAGCCTATTTTCTAATAAGATTATATATGTTCAAAGTACATTGTGGGTTATTGATTTCACTGTGCCTCTAATGTCTATATTACGGCATTTTCTTGGATCTACGAGTTCTAGAAGTAAATGGTTATAATAGAATGCAATTTATTAAACATTTTTTGTTTCTAAAATATCCTATCTCTGTCAATTTTTTCGAAAAGCATTCCTTTAGGAATCCAAAATATAAAATATGATGTTTCTACATGACAAATTTCTAATTGCCTTTGAACTTGGTAATAATATATGTGATTCTTCTTTAGCGAAAATATTTCATTCTTAAAACCTCAAAAGTCAATGTTCTTTGTAGGGATTGCTGCTTCTGTATGCATAGATGCACAAGTGTATGGATATTTAATTTCAAGCGAAAGTTTTCCATCCTCAGATATCCTATCAGGGCTGGCACCTAAATAAGGATATTTACCGCTTACACATAAGCCACATTCATATAATTTTAAATTATTTAGCAATTCAAATTCCACGGTAGCTTTTCGTTCATGATTTATACCATATTCGGTTCCTATATTTCCTGAAAATTTACTACATAATATGGAGTTAACCTACACCGCTGGTGATCCTTTATGCATTTTGCAATCTTCTCCAAAATATGACGGTATAAGCCGTTTATAACGTTTTTCTTTCCATTTGAGACAGTCTGATTGCTTCCTTGTATCTATTTCTAATTGTATATAATTTGTTTCTAAAAGGAATAAAAATTCACCTGCGGATGCTGCATGGTCATCAAGAGTCATATCATGTGTTTGATATATATTGCAAAGATTACTGGCGTGTCCATAATTTTCTTCGGCGGGTTGATATACTTTTGGACGATATTTCTTTTGTTGGCCATAATTTTTGGCTATTCTTTTTATTAACCTTTGCTTGCCTTTGGGGACTATGGTTTTCATCACACGCTTATGTATTACATCATGGAACATGGTTCTTCACATTATATGATAAAACTGCGGCATATCCCGCTTAATAGGAACCTCGTTTAGAATAATTAATACGTTTACATATTAATTATACGTAAATAACGTAACTGCTTTACGAATAAAGCAGGATGGATGGGAGATGCTAAATGGGTGCGTGGAAGGGGACTGGGAAGGAGAATGTACATACTGTGGGGCTCGGGGCCAATCTGTTATTGATTTCGTAACGGCTAAGGGAATCCCGTCATCTGAGGTAGTCAGGTTGTGCATTGAAGACATGGAGTGTTCAGATCACTTGCCGGTCAGCGTGGAGATTGGAAATTACAAGAGTCTAAATAGGAGGAAATTGCAGGAACAAGTATGCATCTGGTCGCAGAAGGAAATGGCTAAAGTGAAAAGGAGGATATGAAGAATTGAATGGGAAGGGGTAACGACGATGGAAGAGATAGAGAAGAAACTAAGAGAGTGTGTAGAGAAGAGAAAAGCTAGGAAAGGAGGGGGTGGGGCGGATGAATGATTCGACGAAGAATGTAGAAAGGAAAAGGGGCAGGTTAGGCAGGCTATACGAAAGTGGAGAAATTGGGGGATAGACAGCGGTTGTGTTGCCAAACTAAGGTGGGAGTTTCGGGCATTTTGCCAGAAGAAGGAAGAAGGTTTCGTGGAGGAAATGGAGCGAAAGCTTCGAGAGTGCAAAATGGAAGGGGATATGCGGAAATTATTAAAGGACAGGAGGAGGCAGAAGATACCATTATCCATCACAGAGTGGAAAGAAAAATGTGAAAAGGGATTGAATGCAGGGATCCTGCAGGGTGGGGAGTGATGAGTTGAAAGCTGAGATGTTGAAGATCTTAACGACCAGTGGCAAAACGGCGCTACTAGCAGGAATTAATATGGTATGGAAGGGGCAAAGGCAGCTGCCTGACTCATTTAAGGAAGGCATTATTATACAAGTATACAAGGGCGGGGGGACCGGTCAGCGGCGGAAAGTTATCGAGGGATAACAGTTATGGGAGCCCTCTATAAAGCTGTAATGCTCATGGTGGAACGTAGGTTAGAGGAGAAAGTAGACGTGAAGGGAATGTTGCCTGAATCCATAGGGGGGTTCAGAAGTAGAAGATGGGCAAGGGATCAGATAGCTACCCCGGCAAGAATGGTGGAGAAAATGGTGGCGTGCAAGGAGAAAATGTATGCAGTATTCTTAGATCTTAAAGCAGCTTACGACATGGTTCCACGTGTAAAGCTGCTTGAATGTCTAAGAAGACTAGGTGTGAGTGAGGAAATTACGGACTGGGTACGGAGGGTGTATGAGGATACGTGGGCTTTTGCGAAAGTAGATGAATGCAGGTCGAGTAGGTGCCGGCTGAGGTGTGGGGTGAGGCAAGGGTGCCCATTAAGCCCACTACTCTTCAACCTGTATTTAAGTGAGTTGGAAGAGATATTGCGGAAAGGACAGGATGGTGGAATAGTGCTCGGAAAGAGAAAAATATGGTTGTTGGTCTACGCGGATGATGTGGTGATATTTGCTCGAACGAAAGAGAGTATGCAGTTGATGTTAGCGAAAGATACTTGGATAAGAGGGGGTCACTGATAAATATATACAAGACCAAATTGATGTTATTTAGAAATGCAGGTAAGAGAAAATCAGCGGAGGACATCCAGTGGAAAAATAAGTCGATCGAGAGGGTGGAGGTATTCAAGTATCTAGGGTGTATGATTATATCGGATGGAAGTTGGGGAGAGCATGTGCGATGGATTCAAGTAAAGGCAAGGTGTGCTTGGGGTAGAGTAAAAGAGAGATGGGGGCGAATGTGGGGGAGTAATTGAGGAGTGGCGATGAGATTGTGGATGCGTGTGTGAGACCAATGCTGCTGAATGCTGTGGAAGCATGGGGTCTGAGTGAATGGGAGGTTGTGTAGAAGGAACAGGCGTGGTTCTTTAAGGACCTATTTGGGCTGGAGCGATCTACGCCGTTGTATATAGTACTGCAGGAAGCAGGGAGATTGAGCCTGAGATGGGAAACAATGAGTTTGGTGGCAAGGAATGAGGAAACCTTGAATCGGATGGAAGATGAGCGTATGGTGAAGTATGTATGGGAATGTTGTGTGAGAAAGGGTGGTAGTGCGTGGAAGGACCAAAGGAAACTGGCTTTTTGGGGGGTCGGGCTATCAGAAATAGTAGTGAGACATCTGATGGTAGATGGAGCATTGGAAGAGCATGTAAAGAGAAGGGATGAGGAGATTGAATACCAGACTCGTCAAAGCAAAATAAGGGAAAGTACATACAACCCGCAGTACCATCGTATTCAAGCTCTGGAAGGTAGGCCTGACTATGTGGATAGTTAAAGGTTGAGCTCAGAAGAGAAAAGGTTGATGGCAAGGGCGAGATGTGGAACGGAGGAACGGGACCGAAATGTATGGATGGGTGTAGAGTATATGAGATGTATGGTGTGTGAGAATGGGGTTGATACGTGGGAGTACATGGCGAGTGAATGTATGGGATTGAAGGAAGAAAGGGCCCAAGATATTGATTGTGAGGGTGAAAGGAGTATGAAAAGGTGGCTGAGTGTAAGAGGGGAGAGGGTGGCTATGGTGAGGAGAATAGTACAGGAGAAAAACCAAAGGAGAAGGAGATGGGATGCAGGAGTTGGTAATGTATACTAAACTTAGTCGGCGAGGTGTGTCTTCTGTTTTATTATTATTATTATTATTATTTATTATCTACCTTTTTTAATATGTAACGCCTAGTTAGTGTGTTTTATAGTTTTTAATAATTTGTTATGATTTTTATAGTATTATTAATGTGGATATATTGTAAGTTGGTATTGAAAAGCGAATATGTAATGCCAATAAAGGTTAAATATATATAATACGTTTCCCACCGACATATTTGCATACAATACTATTGTAATGTTCTACGTGGTTAGTATTCATATCTTGCAATAAACTTTTTGAATTTTTTTTAATAAACGATTCATAAGTGTCATAATTGAATCAAATAGTGCAGAGCTTTTGATTATTGGAGAATGATTTATTTCACCGATTTTCGCACATTTCAAATGTTCTCCGAAAATATGTGATGAAATACTCATTAAATTTTCTTGTAAACATAGAATTTTTATAAGAAGTACGCAATTTGCTCGGATTTGAATACTTATTTTGTAGCCCATTTTATTTCGTTATTAGGATACTGTATGCGTAACGGTATAAACTATGACGCATAAATACCACACAAATTTGATCCATGCAGTAAAGGCGTACGTACTAAGTGTACTTTTGATTTAATTCAGTCAACGTTTTTCATTATTGTGATAACACTGCAATTCGAAAGCTGTTGCCGCGCTAACAGGGGAATTCTCGGAATATAATGTGAAATGGAACGATGCATGGAGGGCATGTAGATCATTCGATCAAAAGCAAGTTAACGAAATTCAGCAACCGCCGTGGTAGACCGCATGGTGGAAACCGCCATTACTTGAGGCAGCAGCTGGCCATGTCTGATGCCAGAGCTGAATACCAGTTGAGAGTTTTAAATGTACGGGCAGAATTCGCGAGTGAATATATTCGTCAGAGGCCGGAACGCAGCCACCATCAGTCTGCTTCAAGTGCTGGTGCCGGAAGCGATGACCTCAACCGCTACCGCTCGGATCGCCAGTACTCGGAGTGGTGGTACCTGCGTCTCTCGGAAACTAGGAAGAGTTGTTACCACTGCGGATCTTCGGGCAACTCCAAACGCCCCCGCCAATCCAGTCCGGTTGACCGCAAACATGCCAGTTCTGTTGACCACAGGCACTTCATACCAGTCCCCGGCAGCCCTTACAGACGAGTGTTCCGCAACCATCTCAGACTGGTACACCGCCGCCACCCGGACTGTCGACATCTCTCATCTGATAGCGACCAGAACGGCGGAAGCATTGGTTGGAGTCGCAGCCTCCGCCGATAGCGACATAAGTCATTGACACAAGAAAGTGAAGAAGCGCCTAACTTTTTTAATTTTATTTTTATACCTTTTATTGTTTTGAAATTTTTACTTGTATTGTACTCTTTTGCTTTTTATATTGTACAGTCGTATTTATAATTGTTATTTTCTTCTTTTTTTATCACTTGGAGCATTCACCGAGTAAATCAAGTAAGAATACGGCTGACATTTATCACGTCAATCCCAACTTATCTAGTTGTGAGCTGAAAATGAGTCATACCGTTTCATTTATAGCCAAGAAATGTATCTTCAAAAGAAATTACAAATATAATTTTTTCTCGCTTCCTTTCATATTTTTACACTGCAACGCATGTATCTGCCCAGCGTCGCGTTGAGCGATGCAGCAGTGTTTACAATCTGACGCACATTTATATCGGAAAACAGGTGAAAATAATACCCAAATTAAATAAATATACAGCTCATTCTAATAGTAAGTAGCAGTAGTAGCAAAGAAAAGTACATCCGCGTTCAGATGGGGCGGAAGAAGCAAGGAAAATCGCAGATATATTAGGGAAACTGCATGAAACCTGTTAACCGGTTATAAATCAGCCAAGGATCGGTAAACCCGGGCGACTAGGCGAGTCAGCACAAATGCAACGGTAAGTGACTACCATCCCCTCCACAAGGCAAATAGCTTCTGTAATCTAGTATACCGGACCAAAAAGGGGAAGTCTGACAATAGTTTCGACGAAGGATAATCAAAATAGCAGTACCCCCAAAACAAAGGTAATAAATACAACCAAAAAAGCAAGGAAGCCAGACATTGTGATAGCTAACCTATGTGGAGCTGTAGATGCGGTAAATAAATTAAACCATGCTATTATACATAAAACGTCATTAGAGATAAAAGAAAGCACAAAAGTGCTAAGGACGTGCGCTTCCATATATGCATCAGCTTCTGTTCAAGCATGGTTAGAAAACCATAAATACTTACCTGAAGTGCCAACCGTGTTAACAATTGACACAGAGCAACAAATGAGTCCTGAAAAGGGAAAGAAATGTATAAACAGGGAAACTGACATCAGCACGCAGGAAAATACCAAGACAAACCGGAATACAAGTGACCTGACACTAAGCATAAATAAGGCTCCGACAACGGCAAGCCCTCTGCCCACTCCAACCACAGGTGAAATTCTACCCCGCTAAGAATTCCAATGGAGAGCAGTTAGCCCACGGAGAGCCTCCAAAACACAGAAGCCTAAACCACTGCCTAAGCTGCATGATAGGAACAATGCAGTCCTGATCACACCGGCAAATGAGTGGAACACATTTGCATTGGTTGTTAAATCAATCAAAGCCGGCCTAGGCAAAACTAAGCTCGGCTCAAAAATTATAACAGGTAGGGAAACAGCTAAAGGCAGTTACCTCATTGAAATGTCTGAGGAAGTAGACATCGCCGAAGCTAATAAAGCCGTCCCGGCGTTGGTGGGAAATACCACTACATCAAGAAGCTATGAAAAAACGAACCTAAGAATAACGTGCCTCGATGAGACTCCTGAAAAAGAAATTGGAGAGCTCCTCCAAACTATCCTACCGACAGAAGAAGCCAAGCACTGCATAATACCAAATATTCGAAAGAGTCTGAAGGACAATAACTATGCATACTTTATTGCTCCAAAGATGGCAGCCCAAAAAATAGTAAACGAGGCAAATAAGGATCGTGGTCATATCCGAATTTGCTGGTGTAGGGCTAGAGTCCAAATCAATCCACCGATTATGAGATGCTTCAAGTGTCTCGGTTTCAACCATCAAGCCTCCACCTGCTTTGGTCCAGACGGCCAGAGGTACTGCCTTCGAGGCGGATCAAAGTGGCACAAAGCTGCAGACTGAAAGGTGCTTCCAAAGTGTATGGCCTGTACTGATCTAAAAGAATATTCTAAACATCCAAAAGGTAGCTCCAAATGCGTTGACTACAAAAAAGCAGTGCAAAAAGAAAAGAAGGAAGTGAATGAACAAATACGGGCATGAATATCCTACAAATAAATCTAAATAGGTGTAAGGTCTCCCACGACTTGTTCAAATATACTGCACAGAGGCACAAAATTGATATAATGATAAATTCCGAGCCAAATGTATTGTATAAAGTGGACAACTGGATGATGGACGAACAAGGCGACGTTGCAATAATAATAAACAACACCAATATTCCGGCAGAAATATGTCATCATTCAGCAGGAATGGTGAAAACTCAGGACGCTAATATTAGAGTCATTAGCTGTTATATATCTCCCAACTCTAGGATAGATGAATATGAAGCATATCTTGATACCTTACTTTAAATATGCATAAAACCAGGGCCCTTCTTAGCTGCTAGAGATATTAATGCAAAATCCACTATGTGAGGATCGCGTAACACGGATAAGAGAGGTCTGCCTGGCGGACATAATATCAATCATTGACATCACATTCGCATCGCCACAAATAGCAAAGAAATTGATGAACTGACATATGACAGAATTGAGAAAAGTGTGAGTGACCACAATTATATTTACATGACTTACGAACAACCAAGCCACCACCAAGCCGTTCGCTCTCGCAAAGTAAACCTAGCTGGAGTACAAGGGATATGGACCCTCATAAAGTTGCGCGCGCAATACATGATGCTATTACTAGGGAAAACCCCAATTCCGCTGAAGAGCTAACTACACTATTAACGAATGTGAGTAGCGCAGTACTGAAAAAAACAGGACATAACAAACAGAAACGTATATATTGATAGACATCTCATATAGCTACACTCAGAAGCATTACGACCTGGCTAAACACCAATATGGTTTCCGAAAAGGGCGCTAAACTACCGCTATGCAACCAAGCCTACTAGGGTAAGCATTTCAAGAAAAACACATGTGCTCTAATCCCGATCGATGTTCGAAACGCTTTTAATACTGCGCGGTGGGACCACATCATGGAGGCACTATCCAAACGGCAAGTGGCGGCATATCTGTTTAATAGGATAAACTGCTATCAATCGGACCATACTTTGGTAACTGGTAAAACAGGTAGTAATATGCATCTACAAAGCGGAATTCCCCAGGGATTCGTATTGGGGCCGTTACTGTGGAATGTTCTTATGATATTGAAGTGAGAACCCAGCTATCTAGTGGATGCAAGATAATTGCTTACGTCGATAATATCACCGTGGTTGTCTCATGTCGTGACAAAGCAAGACTCAATTTCCTTATACAACAATCATTTTCGAGGATTAAGCAAAGACTAGAGCGTATCGGCCCACAGATTGCTCGAGAAAAAACAGACATCTTGCTTGTTGCTGGTCGTCGGCGTATTCCCACAACTGCTATAACCATTATGGATACATTCGTTACACCAACACCAACATTAAAATGCCTGGGCGTATTGCTTGAGCAAATATACCAACCACATAAATTCCATAGCTCAGAAAGCCAGTGGGATAGAGCGCAAAATTAACCGCCTATTTAGAGTGGTCCTCATAGCAGTCGTAGAAGATTACTTTCGAGCTGCGTAAACTCTGCAATGCTGTACGGTTCCCCCGCCTGGCATAGAGTTATGCGTAATAGAACGAATAGGAACACTCTGTTAGTTATACAGAGGCGTCTATCTATAGGTGTAGCGAGTGCGTACAGACGATATCCACTGATGCCGCACTTGTGATTAGCGGAATGATTCCCATCAATTTAATGGTAGCAGAATGCGCAAATACCTGGTCCGCTAAGCAGGCAAACCAAATGACAACTGCGCAAAGTCAGCGAGAGAAAACCATTAGCAACTGGCAAACCAGGTGGAACCAGTGCAAAAAGGGTAAGTGGTCGAAACGCCTAATCCCGCATATCCAACCTTGGCTAAATCGAAACCATGGCGAAATAGATCGGTGGAATTCACAGCTCCTCACAGGCCATGGATGCTTCGGCGAATACTTGTACCATATAGGAAAACGAAGCACAGATGAGTGCGC
The DNA here is from genome assembly GCA_027575185.1 of Mimaenictus wilsoni. Taxonomy (NCBI): domain Eukaryota; kingdom Metazoa; phylum Arthropoda; class Insecta; order Coleoptera; family Staphylinidae; genus Mimaenictus; species Mimaenictus wilsoni. Next base: position 11,914 of record JAODAC010015152.1, on the reverse strand, counting down.
ATTCTGTGGAGAAACTGACATAGCCGGACACACCTTCTTCAACTGTCGTACCTGGGATCACCTTAAAGATGCAAACATAAGACGCCTAACACCGGCCACAGTAATTCAATACATACTAGAAGACAAAAAGCACTGCTTTGCTGTCAGCAGGTACATTACGCAGGTACTAACAGCGAAATGTGAAACGGAAAATATAGTGACATCAGAAACCGGATACGCTATGTGACCTATTAACCAATTGTAGGTGACCTAGGCCCCTCTGATATACCCGAATGGGCAGTCCCGGAGGCGGCGGAGAAATTTACATTGTGAGGACATGGGTTTGAGCACCACCTGAGTCAACTCCCCATCTAATTTTCAAAAGGCCACTTGTTCCGGTCAGCTTAACGCCGGCAACGCCTTAAAAAATAATAATAAAAAAACGCATGTATCACCTGTATCATGTATCACTCATGGATGCTTATATAGCTGGAAGAAAGATACAATGGAGCATTGTTGTAGTGTTTATGCGTATCTTTGAGGTTTGCGCACAGCAGTTTCGTCTACTTTCAATGCGCTCGGTTCAATTATGAATTTAAATCGTGAACACCTCACCTAACAAAGCCGTATCAGTTGCAATAAAGACTTGGTTCGATGTAATTTTAACGAACCGCACTCACAGGATACATTGCGACATCCAATATGTATTTTTTAATCAAATTTATTCTGAAGCAATTGTTGAAATTATTAATATACTGCTTCTAAACTTGTGCTGTAGGTTTACAATACTCATCATGGAACTTGCATTTCATCTGCAGCTTTTATGTCCGTTATCTATCAAGATGTATATCTCATGTTTTCTTTCGGGCTGTTATTATACTATTTCGAAGGTTAGGCTTTTTAATATGTTGATATGTTTTTTGTTTTTTCTCCTTTTATTGTTGACCTATTAAACCAATTGGTCTTATTGAGCCCCTAAGATTACTTCTGCAAACCTAATTGTCTAGTCAGAATATAGATACCAGGAATACCAACATTGAATACCAGCGATGGTGGTCCACCATGTTGTGGTTGGGTGGGACAATGGTGGATAGGTAGGCAGTTAGTAAAATCTGCAAGCCTAGAAGTGGCCGTATAATAAGAATACTATATTGCACCACTCAAAAAGAAAAATCGCAAATTATAATGACTATGCTGACACGGTTATTGGGTGATGTAGGCGAAAAATCACCTGCACAATTTGCGGACCACGCTATGGTCTTTATGATCAGCGGTGTGCAACGAAAATGGAAGCAACTAGTTGCATATTATTATTCATCAGGCGTAATGAAAACTGCCGATATAGTGATGAATATTAAACTGGTAGTTTCTACACTTGTTATGGCAATATTCTTGCAACCGTCTGTGACCAACACCCATCAAACGTGTCCGCAATAAAGCAACTTCGCAAAACAACGCGGCGAAGTACGGTTCAGCTGGATGTTAGGACACCAGGTTATTTCATTACTGTAGGTGGAAAAAATGTGGGAATCGTTCATATGTACGATGCGCCACATTTACATAAATCTATCCTAAATAACCTAGCAAATCGGAACGTCACATTCACACTAGATGGTGAAACAAAGTCAGCAATCTGGCGCGATATTGTAGCATTATATGGCACTGATTTTCCGGGCATAATTATATCAACTCTACCAAAGATATCGGACGCTCATATCCTTCCAGGAAAATAAAGATGAAAATGGCTGTCCAAGTTTTTTCTCAACCTGCGGCAAACACTATGAATTGGGGTAAGTTCAAATTTCAAAAGAAAACCACTTTTCTATTTAATATGTGTTATTTTAAAATCTAGACAAGAGTTTGTTCGTATATCCGAATGAAACCAGGGCTTTCATATCATTTATGCTCCGCTGCAGAGAGATGGCGTTCTAATTTTTAGTTTGCCACCCTGCGCCCTTCGGCCAGACTCGGGTGTCTTCGCGTGCCATTCTCTCTCGTGTACTTCAACTCGTCCTACGCAAGGCAAGTCCGCTTCTCACCATTGTTTTTGTACGTTCGCGTAGTCCACATCGATAAATTGTACAACGTGCAAATAAACGCCATTTTTTGTAAATTGTAAATGTGTGCATCATTATCATCAGTTGATTGAGCGAGCAATTAAGGCGCTATTAGATAAGGTCCCGCGCTCTAAGCGGGAATTAAATCTGGATAATAAAACCACGTACCAGACGGTCTTTTCGAAAGTGTGAATGGTTCGTCCCTGAAGGCACCAAAATTAAAACCTCTACGAACCGTGGTACGTCCATAGTCGGGCCACTGCGAGTTTTGGTCCAGAGCGCGAGAAACGTATATTCGTTGGTGGAAGTAGTAGGCCACCATGCGTGCAAATCCACCCTTGCAAACTTTAGACCACCTTTGCAAATAAAAATCTGAATATGATGTACAGTACGTAAGTCCAAGAAATATAAATCAGGGCCCTTTAGAAAACTGTCTCATAACTAACTTAAGCGGGATACTTTCGCGGAACGTAAATTTGCGAGGACGATGACTCCATGCTCCTAAGCGATTTACGAGTATTATTGGGGGTGGATCGTGAATGTCGCTTTAAACTTACTAATAATAGTGAATTAATGGATAACAATTTTTTCATAAATAATGACCTGCAAAATCAAGACAAACTGCTTCATAATTATATAGCAGGTTTTGTAGCAAAATGCTCTCTCTGCAAAGTTGGGTGGAAAATGTGTAAAATGCAGAGATCAGATCATTACAGATCAGGAATATCCTGATCAGTTAATAATTGTGACACGTGAGCTGGATTCAAATGCTTTATTGAAACCCGCAACTGATATGGCAAATACATTTTACATACTTTCCTTAAATTTTGGTCATTATCTGCCATCATTAATTTTGAAAGGGACAGAGCACTAGATGAAAAAATAGACGCATATATGTGCGTAATATGTTCCTGCTAGTGGTTACTCAGTCCACAAAACATAAATAATTATAGTAATTATTATATAGTAATTATTCTATATCAAATATTAAGAGGACAAATAAGTCAAATGACAAGTCCAAATTGACATTTATTGCCCCTATCGGCACACTTCTCAGCTGTAAATGTGTCACCCAACCAAAGAAATGGGGCAAATAATTGAGCCATCCGCCATCAGTGTAAAATTTACAGTTTTAGGGCTTAGTGAAGAGATCGCCATAAGATGTGTGTATATAACCTAGAAAAGTAATGAGAAAGCTAGGGTGGTTTAGAAACAAATATGGAAGCACAGATATCGCTTTCATTTACAAGTTTACCTTTAGTTTAGTTTTAAATTCCTAACCAACCATGTTAGATGTAAACTTCCACTTTAGTTTTGGGTATTTTTGATTCCAACCCGCAGAATCTGATCTGAGGTTGAATACAACCAAATCAGAGAGTATGAACCAACATTATTTAAAATAATGCCTATTTTCTAATAAGGTTATATATGTTCAAATTATATTGATGGTTACTGATTTCACTGTGCCTCTAATGTCCATATTACGGCATTTCCTTGGATCTACGAATTCTAGAAGTAAATGATTATAATAGAATGCAATTTATTAAACATTTTTTGTTTCCAAAATATCCTATCTCTGTCGATTTGTTCGAAAAGCATTCCTTTGGGTATCCAGAATATAAATCATGACGTTTCTACATGACAAATTCCTAATTGCCCTTGAACTTAGTAATAATAATTGTGATTCCTCTCTAGAGAAAATATTCTATTCTTAAAACATCCAAAATCAAGGTTTTATGTAGGAACTGCTGCTTCTGTATGTATAGATGCACAAATGTATGGACATTTAATTTCAAGCGAAAGTTTTCCATCCTCAGATATCCTGTCAGGGCTGGCATCTAAATAAGGAAATTTACCGCTTACACATAAGCCACATTCATATAATTTCAAATTATTTAGCAAATCAAATTCTTCGGTAGCTTTTCGTTCATGATTTATACCATATTAAAATTTACTATATAATTTGGAATTAACCTACACAGCTGGTGATCCTTTATGCAATTTGCAATCTTCTCCATAATATGATGAAGTAAGCCGTTTATAACGTTTTTCTTTCCATTTGAGAGAGTCTGATTGCTTCCTTGTATCTATTTCTAATTGTATATAATTTGTTTCTAAAAGGGATAAAAATTCAGCTTCGGATGCTGCATAGTAATCAGGAGTCATATCAGGAGTTTGATTTATATTGCAAAGATTACTGGCGTGTCCATAATTTTCTCCGGCTGGTTGACATGCTTATAGACGATATTTCTTCTGTTGGCCATAATTTTTGGCTGTTTTTTTAATTAACCTTGGCATTCAAATTCTTCAGGCATTCCCCCCATTATGATGGATGGCGAGTATAACTAGTTCCGCTACCTAAGCCAGATGTGAAAGGAGGCTGATTGGTCGATATCTGGTTGCATGGGCGGGGTTTTTGCCTTGTTTTAATATAGGTATAATTGTTGCATTTTTCTATTGTGAAGGAAAATGGTTTAGTTTTAGCATGCTATTGATGATATAAAATAGTTGTACTCTGGCTTTTTCGGAGAGATTTTTGAGCACAATCGTATCGATTCCAACAGGTCCAGGGATTTTAGCAATTTTAGGCTTGTGAATAATGCATTTGATCTGTTTAGGTGAAGTGTGTGTTGTTTGTGTTTGAGTTGGTGTTAGATTATGCACAGTGCGTGTGACTATCTTTTGAGTGGACGTATTGTCTGCTTCAACGGTGTGAATTTCAGCAAACGTTTGAGCAAGTAGGTTGACTTTAGCGAGGCAGTTCGCATATGTGGATTTGTTTTCGATAAGTGTCGGAATCGCGTTCTTAGGCTTGTTAATTTTTTGTAAATTTCCAAAGTTTTCAAAAGTTTTAATTGCCTGGGTGACTTCCTTCTCTAAACGTTTTAATTCTTGTAGTTTCATTTCTTGTTCATTGCCACAGTTCTCGAGCCTTGTTTTTCTGTTTTATCAAGTCTATTATACTATCTGGGAGATAAGGTTTGGGAGTCTCTCCCGTTTTAAGTGTGGTGTGTTTACTAAGTGTATGTTTTATGAGGTTAGTTAATTTGTGCACTTCTTGATTGAGTGCAGCCTTGCTGGAGATATGATTTGTTAATTTTAGTCCAGTGTTGCTCTAAATTGGGCCCAGTTAGAATTAGCATAGGATATTCTTTTATACGGAGGGTATAGTTCAGGTTTGTCACTAATGGATTGAATGATTGGCAGGTGGTCAGAGCCAAGTTGTGTGGGTGTTTATGGTAGAGATTTATATAATATGTTTTTGTATAAATTGAGGTCGATTGTAGTGGGAGTCGTACCGTTAGAGGGTAGGGTATGGTAGGTGTGGGTAGGGTTATCGGGGAAACCAATAAGGAAACCATTTGTGTCCGCGTAATCTCTGAGGGTAGTGCCGTTGTGATTGTCAATATGACAGTTCCACGTGGAGTGCCTAGCATTAAAATCACCTATCACACATATTTTGTTGCGATTTTCTGTAATGATGTCAAGATCTGCGCTTGTGATGTTATTTGGGGAGAGTTATAAATACTTTGCATCACAGTATCATCTGTTAATTTCAATCCAATGCATTCGACTATTGTGTTTTTTGTTTCAATTAGGGTGTGCGCGATGCCACGTCTAATAAAAATGTTAACACCTCTATAATAATTTTGATAAGTGGTGTTTGTATGAGTAATATAGCCAGTTAAGTATAATTGTTTGTTGGTGTTGATCTCGGATAATGCTAGAATGTCGATGTTGTGTTCGTCCATTAACATTTCTAATTCAGTTCTTTTATTAAATACCGAGTTTGCATTCCATTGTGCTAATTTTATTGTTTTAGTCGACATTATTTTCTAGTTTATTAAAGAATGATTGTGTGGCGAGCAATTTTTCAGTTTATGTGGTAGCGTTGACAATATTATACTTGATTTCGCGAACAAGATCAACCATGGGTAGTAGATCCATGGGTTGGTTAATTATATTAAGATCGAAGGACATTTCTTTCAAGAGATCGATTGTAGAAATTTGGGAATTGCTAATGCTATTAGTAGGGTTGGGTGAGTTCGGATTTTGTGAAGGTTGTGCGATATGGGGATTGTTAAGATTTTGATAAGTGGCGTTAGGGGCGTGTGGTCTTGCGGTCCATTTATTAATCGTGGGTACAGGTGCATCAGTGTAAATTATGTTGACATCTCTGACTAATTTTTGTGATATTTTACTGGTAGCTTTGATGTAAGTTTCACAGAGTATTGAATTCGCTGGTTGGTCTTTCAAGCAATTAATGTATTTCGCTGGGGTTTCGCGGGGTTTCTCACATAAGTGAGTTGAATGATTACCTGCACATTTCAAGCAATATACTGTGAGTTCACAGTTTGACGTCGCGTGACCCCATTTTTGACAGCGATGACATTGCACCATCAATCTAGTGCTCTTTTTTCGTTCCCGGAGAATTTTGGTATTGCATAAGAAATTTGTCTTTTCGGTGTCCTTTAATGTAAATTTACTAGACGTTACGACCATATATAGGGCTTCGCGCGTGTTTTTAAGTAATTGTACTTTTTTAACATCTGCTTTATATGTAGTGATTAGTTCATCTTGTATATCTTGAGAAAGATCACAGGATTTATGCAGGCCCCTGACTATGAAGGCGTGTGTTTTATTCTCGGGCATAAAATAGGTGTAATGTTCAAGTTTCGTGCTACGAGCGAACTCCCTAATATTGTCATAATCTAGTGGGTCATTCGTGGTACTATCTTTGTTGTAGTATATGCAGAATTGAGTTTTTGTGACGTTTTTAATGCTAGCAACGATTTTTTTTTGTCATCCGTTATTTCACATTCGGGGAGTACAATTGGCGGGAGAGTGAGTGAGCGAGCAGAATTGCATGTATTATTGTTTACCTGTTTGTGTTTGAGTTGTTGAGTTTCTTTTGACGGGGTAGGTAGCGATTATTTGTTGACTGGTCCTGGGGGTGCTTGTAGTTGCAGTTGCTTCAAGCAGATCTTCAGCTACAGTGTCATTTATTGTTGCATTAGAAGTTCCGAGTTCTGGCTCGACAGGGGCGATGGGTAGCAGTTATGGAGACTTGGGTACCTTGCTACCCTTTTTGCGGTTTCATTGTTGTCACTTTGGCCGGTTCTTTTGCGCGTCTTGGTGTGTAAAAACGGCGCTTCTAAAGCGGTGTCATCTTCTACATGATCCATTCTTCTTGAGCAGGGTCCATTGTTGGGGGCGGCGCACACCGCCTTACAGGCCAGCGTGCGCAGCGTTGAGCTTATACTTTTTCTTTTTGTTTGCATTAAATGTCTTCACAAATTTTGTAAGTGAGGCATTGACGATACTTAACTGCCAGCTATGGGCGCGATTTCGACAAGAGGTATAAATACAGGCACGTCTCTTCTTTACCAGGGTTGAAGAGCGAATGCGGGTTTCGCAAGCAGAGACTCTGCCAACCGAGGTACACCGGCTGTTTACAGGACTCTCACCGATAAGATATATAAACTTGAACGCATATTTTCAAACTCCTTTTAAAGGATAATGCTTGGATAGTGCGTCGTTTTGCTTTAACAGGCATTGTTGTTTGGTCTATTCCACATGTCTACCAACTTTCATTAAAATCCCAGCGGACACAGTGTGAACCTCTCCTTGTAAGTGATGGAATTCCGCGTCCACCATCCCTGACTTTTGCGTGCAGTAGTGCATCAGATGTGTGTTTGTGTAGATGTAAGTAGATTTTCACCGCACGTCGGATGACCTTATCATAACTAACTAAGTTGGACGCCGTCATTGCCGGCGTGAGGTGCCCGTGAAACACACGAGGGATGATGAACTTGCTTAAGATGTTTAGTTTCTGGTCTGGTTTTAGTAGGGATTTATGTAAATTATCCAGCCATTTTATTAAATTGCACGTATACCAGATACGTCTATCTTATGGCCCTGGTATTTGAATTCATCTATATACCCAATCATTGGAACGAGGTGTCCATTTACTCTAAATTGTGGCCTTGATCTAATTTTGTATTGCCATTAGATGTTGTGCCGGATATGCTCGAGCACTTGCGAGGGTTAATTAACATGCCTCGCTTTGCAGAGAATACCGTCATGGTGCTTATTATCAATGGCATCTGTATTTCATTATCTTCGAGCAATACCATATCTTCAGCAAATGCCATGGCGCAGCACCGCTCTCCTGATGTGATAGATCCACCCCTTCTTGTCAGGTTACTATTGAGCATCTCCAATAATTCATCCAGCACCATGTTAAACAGAATCGGACTAAGAGGGTCACCTTGCTTGACACCTCTCCACATTTCGATTGCTGGGCGCCCCGAGAGTGCGAGGTGACATCAAAGTACACCCATCTTCCCCTAAGTCAAGCACAAGCTTGCGTTCAATTTCATTTCGCTTTAGAATTCAGTAGTCCCAATGACTCGCGCACTTGCTAGATGGTCCGTGTTTCAAGACGGGTCCTTAAAGTACCCAAAGCTATAAGCACCGCAGGCGGGCGTACAGACTGTCCGTGTCATAGGCACCAGCAGCCAAATCGGACTCAAGATCGGACAAAGCCGACGGACGAGTAATCGAAAGCGCTTGCATCGTGCCGAACGCGACCAGGTCGCACCATACGCCATCTATAATCCATCAAGCACCGGCTTCAATCACAGGGACGCTCGCACGGCCGAAGCCGACAAACGGGCTCCACTGCCTTAGACCGACACCCAACGGGTCGCGACGTCCTACTATGAGAGAAGTGCACGCATTCGCTTCACGACGCCACAGTGTCCAATTTTGCTATTTTGCGCGTCAATAGTCCATATCTCCGGTTTTAGGCGATATTTTTCGTCCAAACCGACAATATTTGATAAATTATGAATTTCTAAACTATTACTCATAATTTTGTTGAAATCAGTTTGGTAATTCATGATTTTTAATTCATCTTAAGCAGTCTAGATACGCTATTTTTATATTTTTGGTCAGAAACTGCCCTTCCTCGATAGTACCAAAACAGTTTTAGTGTCTATATGCGCCCAAGATCACCTTCTTTCAGAACAATTTATGCCATTCGGACTTAAAAACACCCCATCAACGTTCCAATGTAAAGTCGATTCTATTTGGATGACATTGTAATTTATAGAAGTAGTTAACAAGAGCTTGTCTGTGATTTAAAAAAAAGTATTCCAACAATTAAGAGAAGCAAATTTGAAAATCCAATGAAATAAATCTAAATTCTTGAGTAAAAGTGTACCATACTTGGGTCATATGACTACTCCGGATGTAATAAAACCCAAGGAAGACAAAATTTGTTCAATAAAAACTTTTCTATTCCGTCTAGTAAAAAGGGAATTAAATCTTTCCTTGGATTATTAGGGTACTATAGGTGATTCATCAAAGATTTTGCAGAAATCACGAAACCTCTGACAGAACAGCTAAAAACACTAAACAACGTCGTTTATAATGAATGTTTTAAAGCATGTTCCATAAATGTCGTAATTTATTAATAACAGTACCGATTCTTGAGTATCCATACCTTGATGAACCCTTAATCAACGCGACCGACGCTAGTAAATTTGCAATCTGCAGTGTCCTATCTCAAGGTAAAAAGTTGGAGAAGATAAGCCAGTTTCTTCTGCTTCACGGACCTTGAATAAAATGGAAACTAATTACAGCACCATTGAAAAAGAATTATTAGCAATAGTTTGGTCCTTATAACAATTCAGACCATATGTATATGGTACTGAATTCACAATTGTCTCAGATTACCGATTAAAATTAGAAGAATATACATACAAAGTTAATTCCAAAAAAGGTAAATTAAATAGTAACGCAGATCTATTAAGTCGAATACATCTACACATGACGAATACTTATGGTGATTATAGACAAACATGAAATTCATTTGGATGAGAATGAAATTTATAATAAACTGAATCAAATCTATATTAAACGTGTACTTTCTGATACGAATAATATTAATATTACACAAAATGATAAATTTACCATCACAAAAGTTGAATTAGAAACCGAAAATGAAGAAATTAGGCTGATTGAATTGTTATTTTACCTAGACAATGACAAAACGTATCATTATTTCTGCAAAGATGAAAATATAGATTCATTGATTAAATGAGAAATTTTTAAATATTTCGAACAGAAATTACTAATGCCAAAGATTGCTAAATGTATGCAAAAATTAATTACTGTAAATTATAATAAATTAAAACTTGTGACCTAATTTTCAACAGGTGGTCTTATAATATGGTGATAGGTTCATATAAAGTAATAAAATTAAATAAAGATAGAAACAATTGCCTGGTAATAGCTTCATCAGGAAAACATCAAATGATTCATTTTTTCTAATTTAAAATGTATGACGTAACAAATATTGAAGCTTTGGATAACATAGATGCGGAATAAGTAACAATATTTATTGTACCGAAATGAAATTGCATGCATGTTAAATGTAATAAAATTGTTGATTAAGGCAGAACTGATATGGGCAGAGATTCAGGTTCTTTGGAATCATGGTCTGATAATTTTCAAATATGTAGTAGGTTCTTGCCAAATGTTCAACGGACACTCGGATTCAACGGATTCTGTTAAAGCTGTACAATGTTGTTTAAGACTGAACTAGGACGGCGATTCATATAAAACATGGTAAGAGATGTCTATTTTAGAATCAGGGTCTGAAATATTTTTGAAAAAATATTCATGTCCACTATTCATAATATGTAAATTCCTTATAACTGCTAATTGTTGAAAGCAATGAAAGGTAAGTAAATGTAAAAACAAATAGAAAATTAAGTGAAGTGATAACGATGAACACTCGCTTGTTGTGCGAAAACAAATGTTTGTGCAGTACTAATGTCTGAAGTACTAAAATTAAAAGAAATTGTTAGCGGAAATTAACAATTAAGAATGATTGATATATTGATATGTTAATTGAAAATATTTTAACTTAATTTTTGGAATTTATGGCGATTTTTTTTTGAAATCTAATCAACAAATTATTATTTTGATATGTAATTAATTTTGACTTATTGTAAACATTGAATCTGGACGATTTAAACAAGGAAAGGAGGAGTTAGGTACACAAAACCCAAACCCTTATGTCTGGTTGCTTACCGTCATTGTTTAAATGAATTGTTTGCGCAAGTTGTTTTCGCAACTCCAATCACTTGAATATGTCTTCTAGAGTTATTGAGTTTAGTTGTTTTAAGTTACAGGTACAGTTCTGTTCGTAAAATTTATGAAGGAGAATTATTACAAAAGTGTTTGAAGTAGTATTGAGTATTATTACAAAAGTGAATGAAGTAGTATTGAGTATTATTATAGAAGTCATAGTTAGCAGTCTAAAGTTGAAGTATTATAAGGGTATTAAAAAGAGAATAGTCTGAAGAATAGACAATAAAGGTAAACGACCATACCCGTTTTGGTGCTCGGGGTTCCTTGCCTAAACGTCCTCCTAAGAAATAGACGCGTATAACGTGTATAATCAGCTGTTCCCCTGTTATTCTGTAGTTGTCGTCACATATATCAATATACGAAAATTTTAAATAAATTATAAATATTTAGTTTCCTCTGGGCAATCGATCCAAAAATATACAGCGGTAGTTCGTGGAAAAATTAATTCTGAATCGATTAATCTGGGATATGTTGTACACATTGAGATGGGGCAAATATAAATCAGCTTAACGGGAGATGAATTCGTGGCTGCCTATAATAGATTACCAAATCAGAGCAACACACAAAGTAACATTGTTAAATTAACTCTGTTTAAATAAGAAATTAACATATTTCAAAGTGTTGACATGTTAACAGTTAGAATTATGGCACCACATTTTATTGTTCTGATACTCGTCATGTGACCAAATTTTCGGCAACGCTGCCGCTGCGCT
>JAODAC010015141.1:0-13152 GCA_027575185.1 Mimaenictus wilsoni | reverse complement strand
ATAGTTACGTTTAGGAAAGTCACAATTACAGAGTTGACCATATTTTAAAGTTTTTCTAGTTTATTTCTTCATTTAAACGTTTTAACAAGATGTATTATTGTATTTAGGCTTTTCATAACTATATTTTTATTTGTTTGTAAACGTATTCATGATTAAAACCGTTTAAAAACTTCAAAACTACGTCGTGAAACGTACCGGAATAAACCAAAACAGTTATGGGGGGTGTCTCTAAATGAATATCGGGGTTTTAACGCGTTGTATTCTTTATAATATGGATCATAAAATCATTGGTATAACATCAAATGAAAGAGCAACTCAGACAGTTTTACCAGCAATTTTTCTTTTTTCAAAATTTTGTTAATTGCGGCTTACAGACCGCTTTTTATAAATAGTTACGTTTAGGAAAGTCACAATTACAGAGTTGACCATATTTTAACATTTTGCTAGTTTATTTCTTCATTTAAAGGTTTTAACAAGTTGTATTATGGTATTTACGCTTTTCATAACTATATTTATATTTGTTTTTAAACGTATTCCTGAATAAAACCGTTTAAAAACTTTAAAACTAAGTCGTGAAACGTATCGGAATAAAATAAAACAGTTATGGGGGTGTCTCTAAATGAATATCGGGGTTTTAATGCTTTGTAGTTTTTATAATATGGATCATACAATCATGGGTGGTACACTAAATAATAGAACAACTCAAACAGTTTTATCTACAATTTTACTTTTTTCCAAATTTTGTAAATTGCAGCACACAGATAGCTTTTTGTCCATAGTTACGTTTAGGAAAGCCACAATTACAGAATTGACTATAGTTTAACAGGTTTCTAGTTTATTTCTTTATTTTAAATTGTTAGCAAATTGTATTATGACGCTTCGGCTTTCGAAAACTATATTTTTATTTGTTGTTAAACGTATTCATGATTAAAACCGTTTAAAACTTCAAAACTACGACGTAAAACGTGTAGGAATTCATCAAAAAATTTCTGGAATTCTCTCTAAATGAATATCGGGGTTTTAACGCTTTATAGTTTTTATAATATGAATCATACAATCATGGGTAATACATCAAATGAAAGAGAAACTCAAACAGTTTTACCTGCAATTTTACTTTTTTCAAAATTTTGTAAATTGCACCCCGCAGATCGTTTTTGTCCATAGTTACGTTTAGGTTTTTCTAGTTCATTTCTTCAGTTTAAGGTTTTAACAAACTGTATAATGCAATTTTGGCATTTAAAAACTATATTTTTATTTGTTTCTAAACGTATTCATGATTAAAACCGTTTAAAAACTTTAAAACCACCACGTGAACCGTGGCGGAATTCAACAAAGGAGTTTTGCAAAGTGTCTCTAAAAGAATATCGGGGTTTTAACGCATTGTAGTTTTTATAATATTTATCTGACAATAATGGGTAATACATGAAATGAAAGAGCAACTCAAACAGTTTTACGTGCAATTTTACTTTTTTTCAAATTTTGTAAATTGCAACGCACAGGCCATTTTTTGTCACTAGTCCTCTTTTCTCCTATATTTTTGCTTCTACTGCCCTTTAACGATTTCAAACGAGTTTTGTAAAGGAATGGACACCGTAAAAAATGTTTAGAGAAAGTGAGAGAGTCGTTTACACATATCCCGACAAAATTCGTACGGAGAAACATATATTACTGAAGAAAATCGATGATGGAAGTATCGAAATATAAGAAACTGCATCACTTTGTTTTAGTTATCACAACTTTAAAAGCCTTCTAAACAACAAATGGTACTATTCTTAAACAAGTATAAACATCCATGAAAATCTCTTTGAGTCCCTCTTTCATTTGGTATACCACTTAGTCTCCTATCTTTCATAGAACAAACACTACAAAGCCTCAAAACCCCGATATTCATTTATAAACACCTCTTCAAAATTCACAGTGCTCGGTTTTAACCATTTTTAGAAAATAGAACAAACGTATAACTCACCAAGGCACTTCTGACATTAACTTTGGTAATTTCCGGAGTTTTATTACACTAAAACGCCGCTAATCGATTCATCTACGTGTTTTGCTTTCATTTATTTCATTTATCTAATCGTGTATCTTTGCCGAAAAGAAAGAAAACCGTTTTATGTTTATTTATACGTAAAGGAAACCAAATCAATTGGATGCATAAAAATTAATCAACTATAAAATGTTGAAATTGTTGCCTTTTTTTTCTGTGGTAATTATGTAAGTTTTGGTCGAAATTAACAATTTTCCTACAACGTTGGAAAGAAGCACTAATGACTCACAATCAGTAATATATACACGGTTATTATCTACTCAAATTGCCCGAAAAATTGTGTATAAACACAGATCATTTGGTTGCGCCTTCGTTTATGTAAATATGTTAATATCAGTCTGCACCAGATTTGAATACAAACGGCGATATTTCAGGTGAAACTAGCTTCTTTATGAGTATGTTCCAGCTGTGCGGTTAAACGTCATTTACATACTTATTTTGTTGAAAAGAAAAAAGTGGAAAAAATGGATAATTAGGTAGAATTTAGTAGTTTTAAGAGGACGATGTTGCGACCAAATGATTGAAAAAATATATGATATTCAAACTAAATTTTAAGATAATTTCGAATATACTTATCGCAGACTTCTCATTCATACGGTAATTGATTCTCCGGGGATTGTTTTGTATTGTTATGAATAACCTATGATAATGCTATCAGAGATAGTGGACTCATTAAGAAATGTAACATAAAAGAAATCGGGTTTATTACAAAACGACCAGTTTTGAAATTGTAGATTATTTTCATATTTCCTATAGTCTTAGGTTAACAAATCATATACCAATAGATTCAGAATGAAATTTGCTACAAAATACTGCGATGCCTTTTTTGTTTAGTTTCTTAGAACCGATATTATACCTGATAAAAGATGAGTATAATAAAACGAAGAGAAGCAACGATTGTAATTATTCAACACGGACTTGAAATCGTGATAACTCAAAAAGTTGATGACCTATCATCCTGATCTCAAATTTAAAACTTATTCTAGTATCCCCCGAATATTTATACAAAATTTTATTTAGATCGGTTAAGCCGTTTAGACGCTATATTGAAATAATCTTCATTACACAAAATGTCTATATATTTTTGTCACATTGTGGCAATCGAGTTGTTCGCAAATTGATTAGTTTTAAACTTCAATTATTTTCATATTTCCTGTAGTCTTAGGTTAATAAATCATATACCAATAGATTCAGAATGAAATTTGCTACAAAATACTGCGATGCCTTTTTTGTTTAGTTTCTTAGAACCGATATTATACCTGATAAAAGATGAGTATAATAAAACGAAGAGAAGCAACGATTGTAATTATTCAACACGGACTTGAAATCGTGATAACTCAAAAAGTTGATGACCTATCATTCTGATCTCAAATTTAAAACTTATTTTAGTATTCCTCGAATATTTACACAAAATTTTATGAAAATCGATCAAGCCGTTTAGCCGCTATACCGAAACAAACATCATTATACATACTTTCTATATATTTAATTTACTTTGTGACAAAACAGGAAACAAATGTCTATCAAAATAAAATCAATCAACTATTTTAATTACATAACCTTTAAATTGTATAATCCCTTATTTTGTAAACATAATTTTGTAATCCTTATTCCATTAATCGTTTCGATTAATCCGTTAAACTAAGATTAAGTTCTCATATTTAATGACGAGTTGATTAGCATACGAAACGTTTAATTTGCAAGCATTAATTGATTTATTTTGCTCCCGAACGTTTACTAAACCGTTCTATAACTCTAAGCCGCATGTGTGTAAAGTAATGTAAAGTAATTAATTTTTATTTTCTCTAATTTGCTCTTGAGATAGGCTGCGATAGGCTGAGATAGAAATTTTTTATTGTGAACCTAATGAAATTCTTGGAATTGTCGTAGGAAACAGAAGAGAATTAATGAAGAAAGAGCTTGGTAGTGAGCTACATGACATTGAGTGTAAATAAATCTGAGCGAAATATTACACTTGTTGCCATAATCAAATAATCACCGATTTTACGACGTGGATTATGATTTTATTAGGAAATGCACTGCAGTCACGCTCATAATTAATTATACAATTGTACAAGCATAAAACTAGTCAAGGATTTAATAAACACGTTGATGTACAGGTGGAAATTTATTCAGAGGCGACTCGTTATAAAGATTCCGAATTTTTTTCGTCGAAAATTAAAACATTTTGTCGTTTTAGCACTCACAGACGCGTGCTCACTTATACACTACCAAAATGCAGTCTTACACAATCAATATATTTGTAACTAACACACCATTTGATAGATAATGAAATAAGGTATATGCTGATATATGACTCGTTGTATACATTTTATTTTTGCATAGCGTCAGCATAGTGTAAAGTTAACCTCTGATAACTCGGTGTAAAAAAAGCCATATATTTTATAATTTTCGTGTATTTCTAGTTAAGATTTTTCACCCTAAATATGGAGCTATTAAGATGAAACAAACACCAAAATGATCTCCAATTCTTCTATTTTCTCATGGTATTAATATTATTTCAATTTCTTCAAGATAAAACTGATTTGTATGGCTGTTAAAATAAGACTGAAATACTTTTAGTCAATTTTATATGAGAAATATGCATTTTGTACTTAAATGTACATAAAAATGTCCAATTTTAACTATTATTTGAAAATCCTCGACGTCATATTCAAGTAAATTTTATAAACTTTGCAATAAAATTTTGTTTATTCATCTTTGTTTAATACTAAAATCGCTAGAGTGTACGCAGCTGAACAAATGACAAAAAAACGAGCGATTTTCACTTTCAAATCTTAAATCTCATTGTTTCAGTCTGAAAATATTGCTCTATACTTATAAACAATTTTTGTCAATAATCCTAATCAATAGCTAAACTATTAAAGAATATCCCCTAAAAATTTCGTGTGTATAGCTGCTATATTTATCAAGTTAAAGCTCAAAATTATCGTAAAAAACAATATTTTAAACGCGTTTTCTCAACATTTCTTGACTTTGCGTACATGATTAGAAAAATTCTACCAAACCAATTTGGAAAATCTATAGCACATTTAATAGACAATTAAATTGTCTACAATATGACGTTAATTGTTTTTTACAAAAATATTTATTTATATACTTTCTTCGTATATAAACTCAAAGTTTGTTGTGAAAAATGCTCTTTAAAATTAAAACTGAATAAAACATACAATTTCTTTTCTTTCCTTTGGAAATACTCGACGTCATATTCTGGAAATTTTTCTATGCTTTTCAAAAACGTTTTGTTTTAATGATTTTCGTTAAAATTAACGGCGCTAGGGTGTACGCAGCTACACAATTTTTAATAACTTCACAAAATTATTGGAATCTTGCAATATTCACTTTAATCAGTTGATTAATTATCTAATAGTAAAAATTGCTTACGAAACAATGAAAAAAATACCTAATTGAATTTTTATAAATGAATAATAATTAGGCAACAATTTATATTTAATTTATATTTATATAATTATTTAATTTATATAATTATTATACAAAATAAAATGTAATCGATAAATTTAATTTCCTTATGCATTTCCGATCGACCACTATCACTTCTTGTAATCAACCAAGGGTAAACTAATATATGAATTACTCGGTGGTGGTAATTAGCGACAAGAATTAAACGTGACCTAAAATGTTAAATGTTAATTGAAACGCTCGATAGGGGGCAGACCGTCGGTCTATGAGGCTTAACGCCGACAAACACCCGGATCCGATATTAATTTCTATGAAATGAAAAGCGATCTATCTCGTCCTCATTGCTCTTGTACGCTTATTTTCCACGCTTCTATAGCTGCCAATTAAAAATCGACTATAATACGAGGTAATGACCACCTTCTTGACTCACCACAATGTGTGTACGACAGGTAGCCAGGCATTCGGTCGTTGCAAATGTATGAGAATAAGTGATAAAAGACCGAAAAACCCATGTGCATGTGTCTCATCCTGATAGAACGGCTGTCAATGGGCCTGATGGTCTGCAATTGACATGCAAATGTGCTACACGACGCATTAAACCTTAGTAAGTGGAGTTACCCTTTGCGAAAAACGTGCTGGTATTACTTAAATACTTATGGGACATGTGAATAATTCTTCGTTTTTTTTTTCATCTATTCTTACACATAGGCAAAAAGTGATGAATTATAGCGCTATATTTTAATATTAAACATGTGTTATATTAAAAAATAGTAATGCATGCGTTAAATTATTTTATGCCAGAGACTTGACTATTTTGTTTCATTTTGCGCGCTCTTAAATTCACCCTGAAATAAGTATTGTGCACAAGTGAAATATTAATAAACAAAATACAATTTGATAGACTATGAAATAGGTAATATGCTGATATATGACTCGTTGAATACATTTTGCTCCTTGATATTGTCAGCAAAGGGTAAAGTCAGTGTAAAGTTGCGGCTAGGATTAATTTTTTTCGATGTCACTGCGCGCTCCTAAATACACCCTAAAATAAGTATCGCACATAAGTAAAATATTAATAAATAAAATACCATATAATAGACTATGAAATAGGTAATATGCTGATACATGACTCGTTGAATACATTTTGCTCCTTGATATCGTCAGCAAAGGGTAAAGTCTGTGTAAAGTTGCGGCTAGATTTAATTTTTCTCGATGTCCACTGCGCGCTCCTAAATATACCCTAAAATAAGTATCGCACACAAGTAAAATATTAATAAACAAAATACCAGTTAAGAGACAATGAAATAGGGAATATGCTGATATATGACTCGTAGAATACATTTTGTTCCTTGATATTGTCAGCAAAGGGTAAAGTCTTCATATCTATGTAAAGTTGCGGCTAGATTTAGTTTCTCAACTGCGCACTCCGAAATACACTTTAAAATAAGTATCGTACACAAGTAAAATATTAATAAACCAAACACCAGTTAATAGACTATGAAATAGGGAATATGCTGATATATGACTTCGTGAATACATTTTGCTTCTGGATATCATCAGCTAAGGGTAAAATCTACCCTTCATAATTCTACGTAAAGTTGAGGATAGATTTAGTATCTCTGAACCTTCACAGCGCTCTCCTAAATACACTCCAAAATAAGTATCGTGCAGAAGGAAAATATTAATAAGCAATACACCATTTAAAAGACTATGAAATAGGGAATATGCTGATATGACTCTTTGAATACGTTTTGTTCCATGTTATCGCCAGCAAAGACTGAAGCCTGTGTAAAGTTGTGACTCGATTTAATTTTTCTCGATGTTCAATGCGCACTTCTAAATACACTCTAAGATGAGTATCGTGTACAAGTAAAATATTAATGAACAAAATAGCATTTAATAGACTATGAAATAGGCAATATGCTGATATATGACTCGTTGAATACATTTTGCTCCTTAATATCATCAACAAAGCGTAAATTCTGTGTAAAATTTCGGCTAGATTTAGTTTTTCTAGACCTTCACTGCGCGCTCCTAAATACACTCCAAAATAAGTATCGTTCACAAGTAAAATAAAAATAAGTAAAGTACCATATAATAGACTATGAAATAGGAAATATGCTGATAAATGACTTTTTGAATACGATTTGCTCTATAATACCGCCAAAGTAGGGTAAAGTCTATGTAAAGTTGCGAGTCGATTATATTTCTCTCGATCTCCACTGCGCGCTCCTAAAAACACCCAAAAATATGTATCGTGCGCAAGCAAAATAATAATAAACAAAAGACTATTTAATAGACTATGGAATAGGGAATATGCTGATGTATGATTCATTGAATACATTTTGTTTCTTGATATCGTCAGCAAAGAGTAAAGTCTACTCTTCATAACTCTTATGTAAAGGTGCGGCTAGATTTAGTTTCTCTGGACTTCCACTGCGCGCTCTTAAATACACTTCAAAATAAGTATAGTGCACAAGTAAAATATTAATAAACAAAATACCAGATAATAGACACTGAAATCGAGAATATGCTGATGTACGATACCTTGCATACATTTTATTCCTTGATATCGTCAGAAAGGGATAAAGTTTAGACTTCATAACTTTATGTAAAATTGCAGTTCGATTAAATTTCTCTTGACGTCCACTGCACGCTCCTGATTACACCGCAAAATAACTATCGTGCACAAGTAAAATATTAATAAACAAAATACTAGTTAATAGACTATGAAATAGGGAATATGCGGATATATGATTCGTTCAATACATTTTGCTCCTTGATATCGTCAGCCAAGGGTAAAGTCTACCCTTCATAACTCTACGAAAGTTGCGACTAAATTTGATTTCTCAGAACGTCCACTACGCTGCTCCTGAATTCACCCCAAAATAAGTATCGTGCACAAGTAAAATATTAATAAGCAATATACTATTTAATAGACTATAAAATAGGGAATATGCTGATTTATAACTCCTTGCCTACATTTTACTCCTTGGTATCGTCGGCAAAGGGTAAAATATTAAAAAATTTCGTCGATTTTTAATGCTAAGTTCCGAGAAGTCTAGTACGTATTAAGTAATTTTTAAAATAGATATTTGCGTTTTTTAACGCTATAAACGGGAAGAACTAATATAAACTATTCTAAACAATTAGTGCACATTCCTAACAAAGCCAGTAATCGTGGGAAAGCGCGAGATAAACTCCTCGCGAGAAGACTGCGCGAGTCTTAAAGTCCACGCATGTCTTCGCACTTCTTGAACCGTTGTCGTCGGTCCAGCGAAGGAATCCTCACGTCCCTCTATAGAAGAAGGCAGAAACTTACTCAGGAGTAGTGTATATGGTGCACAATGCGGACGTCTTTTAAAATGACCAATACGACCTACGATGATTCATAAAATGACATTAACGACATCAACAGTGTGCGACTGAACCGATGAGAACTTCCACAACTTCCAATCCTACAAAGTGATATGGAAATAATTAACGTTTTTAGCAAAAAGCGATCAGGCGATGATGCTAAACAGCACAAAAGCGTATAAGGAAGACGCGATTTCTACGGTGATACGCTTACGAAGATAAGCCATTCGAAATAAAAATATCTTCAAGCATGCATTATTAATTAACACCGTTCGACTCGAAGATGAAGATGGTGAATCGAAGATTGGTTTAGTATTCTAATTTTATGGGGTTTCTGAAGTTTACGAGGTTTCGTTCCGATATTGCACAGCTTTTAATATTATTTCTACTATTTACATATTCATGTTTTATTTACGGACTAATTGGTGACAAAGTTAAGATTTGTGTGTGGGAAATTTTTGGTTTAAATTAAGAAGAGAAGTCTTTATTTTTTATTGTGATGTTTGTCTTGGCGTAACTCCCTAACTAATGTTATAATTTTAACGAATTTTTATAAATACATTCTATAGATATTAGAATAGGATTCAGATTAAAAACTAGTGCGTTATATAGCCTAGATATGTTTTAATTGATATTTTAATCTTGGGAAATAATGCGAAACTTCGGAATTGATCGATTTAATTTCACTGTGATTTTTAATATTGCATACACGATTGCGACAAGTTTTCTGAACCTATTATTTCATGTCATAGTTTGTTTAATAGACAGTAAAATTCTCTAGAATATGACGTCAATTTTTTTTTAATATTTTTGTTTAAATGATTTTTTCGTATTTTTAAGTCGATTTTTTTATGAGAAATATACATTTCACTGATAAAAATGCCTAAGAGTATACAATTTTAACTGTTTTTTGAAAATACTCAACGTTATATTCAAGCAAATTTTATAAACTTTGCAATTATTCTTTGGCTTTTCACTTTTGTTTAATACTAAAATCGCTAGAGTGTACGCAGCTGAGCAAATGAAGAAAAACGAGCGTTTTTCACTTTTAAATCTTAAATCTCATTGTTTTAATGTGAAAATATTGTTATGAATAATGTTTGTCAAAGATCTTAATCAATAGCTAAACCATTCAAGAATATTCTCTAAAAATTTCATGTGTATAGTTGCAATATTTACCAAGTTAAACTCAAAATTACCATAAAAAATATAGTATTCTAATGCTTGCTCAATTTTAAACTCGTTTTCTCAACATTTGCCAGTTTTGCGTACACGATTAAGAAAATTCAACCAAACCAATTTGGCAAGGCAATAGCTTGTTTTATAGACAATTAAATTCTCTAGAATATGACGTCAACTCTTTTTAAATATTTTTGTTTAAATTTTACTGATAAAAGTGTCTAAAAATACATAATTTTAACGGTTCTTTGAAAATCTTTAACGTCATATTCAAGCAAATTTTATAGGCTTTACTATAGTTATTTGGCTTTACATTTTTGTTTAATACTAAAATCGCTAGAGTGTACGCAGCTCAGCAAATGACAAAAAACGAGCGTTTTTCACTTTTAAATCATAAATCTCATTGTTTTAATGTGCATATATTGCTGTTTTGTTATGAATAATATTTGTCAATAATCTTAATCAATAGCTAAACTATTCAAGAATATACCCTAAAAATTTAGTGTGTATAACTGCAATATTTACCAAGTTAAACTCAAAATTACCATAAAAAATATAGTATTCTAATGCTTGCTCAATTTTAAACTCGTTTTCTCAACATTTGCCAGTTTTGCGTACACGATTAAGAAAATTCTACCAAACCAATTTGGCAGGGCTATAGCGCTATAGCTTGTCTTATAGACAATTAAATTCTCTAGAATATGACGTCAATTCTTTTTAAATATTTTGGTTTAAATGATTTTTTCGTATTTTTAAACAAATTTATTGTGAGAAATATACATTTTACTGATAAAAGTGCCTAAAAATACATAATTTTAACGATTTTTTGAAAATGTTTAACGTCATATTCAAGCAAATTTTATAGAATTTGTAATATTAGTTTGGCATTACATTTTTGTTTAATACTAAAATGGCTAGAGTGTACGCAGCTGAGCAAATGACAAAAACGAGCGTTTTTCACTTTTAAATCTTAAATCTCATGGTTTTAATGTGAATATATTGCTGTTTTGTTATGAATAATATTTGTAAATAATCTTAATCAATAGCTAAACTATTCAAGAATATTCCCTAAAACTTTCGTGTGTATAGCTACAATATTTACCAAGTTAAACTCAAAATTACCATAAAAAATATAGTATTCTAATGCTTGCTCAATTTTAAACTCGTTTTCTCAACATATCCCAATTTTGTGTACCCGATTAAAAAAATTCTACTAAACCAATTTGGCAAAGCTATATCTCGTTTTATAGACAATTTAATTCTCTACAATATGTCGTCAATTGTTTTATGCAAAAATGTTAATGTACATATTTTCTTCGTATGTAAACTCAAAGTTTGATATGAAAAATGTCCTATAAAATTAAAACTGTATAAAACACACAATTTCTGTTTCTTTTTTTGAAAATACTCGACGTCATATTCTAGAAAATTGTATAAACTTTGCAAAAACGTTTTAGTTTTTTGTTTTTCATTAGAATTAACGGTGCTAGAGTGTACGCAGCTATAAACTTCTTAACAACTTCTTAAAATTATGTTAAAAATGATTGGAATCTTGCAATATTCGCTTTATACTCCAATAAAATAACGTATTAAATGAAACTAAAAGGAAATCAGTTTTATTGTTTATTTTTGCACAAATAAACTGCGTTAACGTCTGCACCAGCGACTGAGCAACAGCGTCTGTGAAAAGTTATGAATTTGTTTAATTTACGACGCATAATTAAAACTCGACGATACTTCCGAAAATAGTAAAAGCGTCATCATATTTTACGAATAATTAGATTACACACATGCACTGCACACACAGAGTATAACTGTTAATAACTGAGCTTTGGAGATTTTATGGCGTGTTGCTCCGGGCCACAGCCACATTATAACTACAAAGACGAACTCTTAAAATCCACCACTCTTGATAAAATAAAAAAAAACGTTATTCATTGTTTGTTGTTGAGCATTCTCAAAACGTATTAGATTACAAACTTCATTATGGTGATAATATCGATGTTTTATCGTGAAAATATTGCACTTAACTGAAAATATTGCTAATGAATTACTTTTGGAAATAAGCTGATATATATTAGTCCTGAAAACCATATACAGATGGCGCTCCTGTGGAATTTCGCTTTGATCGATATTGACAATATCGATATTTCCAAGACAATATTTCGATATCAATATATCGAAAAATTGGATATATCAATTCCGACAAATATCGTTATTTCATTATCGTCGGAAATGTCTATTCTATATTATGTTTCTTAGGCATCCTGCTACTCTCACAATTAGTCCCTTTTCGACTTGTACTGCTACTTTCTTATCCACACCTGCATAGCTTGAGATATTTATGCCCAAATATAGTACAATATTCTAATATTCTAGAATATACTCTCAAAATTTCAAATTAATAGCTCCTATATTTTCTTACAAAGAGAGTGTTCCAATTGTCCTCCACCAAATTGAATGCAACTTTTTGTACGTGTAGTACATATATAGAAATAACTTGTGTTAACGGGATTTTATGCCGTTTTGAGCCGTTTGCCCAAAAATAATTTTCAAAGTTTGCCATATTTGTTAAATATATAATTTGAAGAAAAAAAAGTTCGCAGCCAAAATTCGAAGCCGCGAACCTTGGATCAGAAGGCAAACGCTCTAAAGATATCAAAGGTAGACTTTCCCCTTTGTTGGCAATACGAAGAACTAAAATGTATTCAACGAGTCATATATCAGCACATTCCTTATTTCATAGTCTATTAAACGTTGTATCGACTATTACTATACTGCATGTGTAAGCTCCAATTTTGGAAGTGTATATAGAAGCGCACAGTGGACTGCATGTAAATTTCCCATAAAGGAATCCACGTAATTTCGCTTGGTGTGCTTATCGATTTTGTCCTCACGTAAATCTCATCTGTATATGGAAAATTTACATGCGTTCCACCGCGCGCTCCTATAAACACTTCCGAAAATAGTCTTGTACAAGCAGCATATTAATTATCTATATACCATTAAAAAGGTCATGAATTGGAGAATATGCTGATATATAATATAGCGAATACATTTTACTCTTCCATAGCGCCAGAAAAGAGTAAAGTCAACCTTTAATATCTTGGTAAAAAAAAGAAAATTATATA
>JAODAC010015120.1:0-22284 GCA_027575185.1 Mimaenictus wilsoni | reverse complement strand
GTCCTCGTACGGTCCAGAGATGTCCATCGATAAATGGTAAGTACCATTTATAAGTATCCCAGGTACAACGCGGTAGCTTGTCGAGTGAGAGTAGGAAAAAGCCAAGCGAGTAAACCCCATAAAGGAAACCCCCGTACGTGACACTTGGTGGAAACGCCATAAACCTACCGTGACACTAAACATACCGTGACAGTATTGTTATCATTTAATTTAAGAATTCTGATTAATGTTTAGAGATATTTTGAAGGGTAGTGGCTATTTATAAAATGAAGTGTTGAAATGCCAATAAAGGTTCTATATGTCCTTCATTTAATATTTAGTTATTGTTATATTTAGTTATTGCTTTGACTTTTAGACATTTTTCATTCCTATAAGTAAAGATACTTGGGAGAAATATACGTAATTCGAATAATAAAATAGTAAGGATGTGAAAGAAGTATCCGTAGCGATAAATATCAATCAATATTTATTGTTACTTCAGGAATCCGGAAATATTGATTCCTGGGGTGGAGATACGATGCTTCACTGAATAAATTAAAACGTTCTTTGCCTTTCAAGAAAAACCTCAAATATATGCCAGAACTAAAAAGCAACATACAAACAACAAGAAAATGTAATATTTGATATAAAAATTATTAGCATACTTTCATGCCTCACAAAATTAACGGTCACAGCTACAAACACGATTTTATAGCTTACTACTTAGAACATTTCCAATATTACATATCTACAAAATTAAATATCGAAGTAAAGTCGGGCGAAATCTAATTTATAATCGATTTACGACCTTTTCACCGGTCGTAAAATGCGTATTTTTTTATATCTGTACCTACGTCATCTACTGCGTCTTTGAACAACCTTTGAATTTCCGCACGTTTTTGTACGCTACGTGCACTTATTCGGTCGTTTCCAAGCGTCCATCTGTTACCAGCTCTGTGGTTTGCCGTTACGCGTTCTTCCTCAGCAGTACACAAAATACATAATTATGCTCTAACGAGCATGCCAACTTCCCAGCTGCAAACTCGCCAACTTCTTGCGCTGGAGTAAAGCCGTTTAACCCTTTTAATTAAAGTTAATACATAAATTAAATGACTAGGGTTGGGGATTCGGTCGGGTCTCTGATAAGCGCAAAAACTAGGAATATTTCTTATTTGGATTTGTTAAATGGTAGTTCATTCAGTAGACCTGTGATGTAGACCACAGAAGACCAGCGGGGAGATTTAGCGGGTTGCAAAATTGACCTACGTGCTAAAACGAAGGATCCCTGATGGGAAATGTCTCACGGTTTAAACAAGGTTCGCCTTCACTGTAATAGACTCTTCAGGATTTAAGGATAGCTAGTATTAAATTTGTCGAAGATCTTTTACATATAAATACATGGTATTCAATTACTTCTTAAATGGGGGATGCTAACACTGAGATCCAATTTGGTCGGTTGTTCAGAGGAATATTGAGAAGAGTGAATTGGAACTCTATTTAATACTTCTCATTGTAGTAGTCAGATTAGGAACGAGGATTCGATCCTGGGTCTTTATGGTTAGTAACCAGAGAACTTACCACGGAGTGATCAGATTGAGTAGATGAATGACAGCTTTACATTGTCCACCTTGGATTAACTACAAGAAAAATGTTAAGTAAACAACAAAGACCCACAGAAGAGGCTGCTGTTATTTAACTTTAACATGTACATAATATAAGCGAATGAGCAACATGCAAAAAATGTGTACACACCAACCAAAAACAGATGTTTAAAATTGACGTATATGTAATGCAGCACACTGGAAAAAGTAATAGGAAAGGGACACAGAAACAGTTCCCGCAAGTTTCCTCATACATGAATATAATACAAGAATTGCGCAAACAAACAGGATAAGAACAGTATTGACAACCGTGTTCCGTTACTCTTATAAATCCAATTGACGATAGGCAAATAAAATACTAAAAATCACTGGGAACCACAATAGGAAACAAGAAAATTTACATAAAACTGTTAGGAATTGAAATTAGAGATTTTCCCAAAAGCATAGAATACAACGAGCAAAAGTAAGAAAATTTTGAAAGCAAAGATTTACAACGTCTGCATACGTATTTTGAAGGAACAAGTGCAAAAAACAATGTAGTAGATTATGGCAGATGTATATACTAAATTACCACACTCACAGACCACCAAAAGACGACAAAGAAGCAAACATTTAAAAAAATCAAGTATACTAGAAGTTGGCAGCCTTGGGTAGCCGCGGGCATAACAACGTCGATTAACACAATTAATAAATAAACGGTATATGAATTAATGAAGAAGGGATCTCTTTTTACAATATATTTTCTTTTGGTTATTATTTACATATGTTGGTAATATAAGTGCAATCCGTTTATAAATAGTTAATTTATCGATTTTTGATCCTAGATTCTCAGTTCATATTCTGGAGATTTACTTTATTTTTGTATGTTCTCACTTCTTTGACGGTTTAAATGTGATAATGAATTAGCTTATTGTAAATTGCAAAATGAAGAAGGTTAAGGGCATTATCGTGAGGAAATACAAGCGATTAATGTGTAATTGTCTTACAGATTAATATATTTTCCCAGATATGTAAATTTCTAATTTCTATCTAGATAATCTTCTAGGCGGCTTGATTCTGTTGAAAATATGCAGGCGTGATATTCGATGCGAGAGCGAAAATGCTGGATAATATCTTGTACCTGGCATATCTTTCTTAGGGGTTGGAACATCACCTATCTCCTTTTTATCCATATGATATGACAAAGAAATCATGAAAGCAAAGATACGCGCCGGCGGCGCGCTGCCGTGACAAGCTCAGCTCGGACGAAAGAACGAACTGTACAATGCCGGGTGATAGTGAAAGAGAGTGCGATGGACAGTTCATATATTATTTTTTTGCTGTTGTAAACGATTAACGTAACAATGAAAGTGCGGTCAACCGTACTTGCAAAGTCAAGAGGGGCTATAAAGTTTCGGGGTTTCGGGGTAAACTCTGATATATTTTGAGAGAAAATTGAGCACAACATTCATCTTATTTTCTGGAAGAAAGGAAAAATGAAAAGATAAATACGATGTTAAGATCGATAGTGAAACATCTCAAGAAAGTGTTCAACATACTTAAGTTTAATATAATTGCGCTGGAGTTGCTAATATAGACGACTTACTTTTTCACGTGAAACCAATCAATTGTATGATTTTTAACGCCAATCTTTAAATAACGAAAACAATATATTGTTACATACTATAATAATTATTGAACGTTATGAATTATGAGTTGATTTAAGACTTACTGAAAGTCCATTTATGAAAAAATGAGTTCATATTTACAAAGAGAATGCCAAATAAAAAAGTTATCATTAATTGGTGTTACATTTTTTACCTTAAATAAATCTCGACATATTTATTACTTTACACACATTTATTATATCCACGTTTATTCGCCCATTTTCAACCAGAGTTAGCAAAGTCTCGCAATGCAACTTGGAAAAAAAGGTCATTTTTCATAACTTTCACGACACGAGGAGTATGTTATACTACAGCGGTGGACCACACCGTTCCTGTCGACCCTGTTTTCCGACAATGAATCATCCTGCGTCGGGCACAGATCAGTCATGTAGATGTGTGTATGACAGTCTACGAGGCAGCCAACCAACCCAGCCTGCTGTCCAGACACCAATGTCACTTCTAATATGTGCCACATTTGGACAAGCCCGGTGTATGCTGGTTCCACCAAGCGTAACTCTTAAATTTAATTACACACGACCCTAAGATACTCTCGTTTTATTTCTTCTCATAATTGACCCTTTTTGCTCCAATGCGGTGTTTATTACAAGAATGCTTTTCTTGTAATTTGGCAATGTTTTAATGGTACAATTTTGGATGAAAATAAAGTGCGGTAATTATTTACATGACAGTGTAGTTAGAATGTGATTGTTGAGTCATCATGTTTTAAAATGAAATGGATAAAAAGAAGGAACAGAAGGCAATAGTTATATATTATTTTTAGAAATGACATCGTTATTTTTATCAACATAGCAAGCCACAATCAATATGTTTAGAGTAATACTACTTCGGTTTTATAATATGCGGGGTGGTGATTGGGAAACATAAGTTGCGGATGCTATCGTGTGCGGATGATATTGCATTCTTGGCTGGGGACTATGTCAATATGCAGGGAGTGCTAGGGAGATGTGAAAGGTTTGTGGATAGAAGGGATATGATTGTGAATGTTGCTAAGACTAAGCGGATGAAGTTTAGAAGGTCGGGTGAAAGAAACAGAGTGACAGGTATGAAATGGAAGGGGGCAAGAACTGGAGAAAGACGAGGTATTTAAATACCTGGGCTTTCAGTTCAAGTCGTCGGGTGTATGGAAAGACCACGTGAAATGCAAGGGAAGGTAAGGTGTGAATGGAAAAGTAAAAAGGGTAAATGGGGAAGTATGTGGGAAGGAAGTTGGGATATAGGAATGAAAATGTGGGATGCGTGTGTGAAGCCGATCTTACTGTATGGCGCGGAAGTGTGGGGATTGGATGAATGAGAGGTATTGGAACGGGAAAAGACCTGGTTCCTGAAAAACATGATGGGATTGGATAGATCTACTCCGGACTATATAGTGCCTCAGGAGACAGGAAGGCTTAGTATGAAAGTGGAAACGACTGCAAGAGTGGCAAGAGACTGGTGAAGAATGTGTGGAGGTAGTGTGCTAGCAGGAGGCGCAATGAATTGGCAGTGAGGAGGAGGCGGGCGTACGAATCGGTGGGCCTCTCCGAGTTGGCAGAGGATCCAGGTGGTGGGACGGAGGCCTGTATACATAGGGGATAAGGCCCTTAGTGCAAATGAGAAAGCACTCCTGGCGAGGGAGTAGATCAGAGGAGAGCGGGCGAAAGGATGGGAAGGGAGGTCTTGGATGAGTCGACGGGTCCACCTCCCGTTGTCAGCTTCAGCTTCATCCCACTGGGCCTCCATGGGATCTTCTCGGGCTGTAGTTTTTGCTGCTATTTTCTCCTCGTCCGAAGAGTTCTGGGATCGGCGAACGGCCTCACGTTCCTTTGCCAGCAGAGGGGCTGGGGGCATCCCGCTATAACCATGGCAGCGTCTCTGGACACTGTTCTGTATGCCGATGCAACTCTAAAGCATCCTCGTCTGAGGACCCCGTTGGCTGCATTAGCATTTCTGCTGATGCGTACAGCAGCGATGAAGACACCGCACATTGTAGAACTTTCCTCCGACTGGATCTAGCTCCGCCACAGTTGGGCAAGAGCCTGGCAATGGCCGCCTCAGCGACCGCAAACGTAAGCAATGAATAGCATTATATGCCAGAATGCCAGTTATATGAGTAAAACAATCTCCATATTTTCATATTTAAGATATTCCATGTAATTAGTGCATTGAATCTTATATTGCTATATAATAGTAATTAAGAGCACTTAAAGGGTAAAAAAACATAAAAATCAAACTTATAAATACCATGTATTTAAGAGCCTTAGGATTAAACAGGAATTTGCCAACATTTCAAAGGATATCTGTGTAAATTGCCATGTCGATTTTAATTTAACGTGATAAAATGGAATCACATCAAGGACAATGAGAAGAATATATACTACTACTAACTTTCTTACCGTACCATACCTGTATTAATATTCCTACTTTGAATACTTGAATATAGTATTGGAATTGACCCATCGAGCTATTGTTTAAAATAAGAAAAAGAGAGAAAATTCATGTACTTACTTTTTGCATTTAATAATAAAGCATTCGTGAAGAATACACCCTCATATTTTCACAAATAAAACAAATCAGTGCAAAAACAAGGCCAAGAGTCCATATTGCAAATAATCCTTTGACGTGCCCCATTAATAACTTCTGTGGTTTTAATATCGGTAGCTTGTTATCAAGATATGCAAGAAGAACAGATATTTCATTAACGGCCCGATATGTATCCCACTCCCATTTCATCATCAAACCAGTGCTCTCACAACGACTGTGGAATTTTTTTACCATCGGAATGTACAAAATATATTCCAAATCACAATTGACTCTGGTATATGTCTTGATATACATTTCTTCCATTGACTGAACCTTTCCATTGTTAATTGCGTAGTAATTGTTCAATTCCGTTGATACTATAAAATTAAATCAAGCAATTATTAATTGAATATTAATTAATAATTTATTAATATACGTGCTTAATACGTACGTTTAGTTGAAGTAATAAAATGTGGATAAGCAGTTTTTGAATAAGGTTTCATACATGGATAACAATATCTTGAAAAAGCCTTAATTTCAGCATCCTGAAACAAAATACATCATTCTTTTTCATTTTTGAAAATTTTAATACTGAATATACAACATACACTGAAAAATAATCAAACAATAACTTTGTTCATAATTTGAATAGCCATTTCCCTTCAAGACGCCGCTATTTAGTTTCCAATTCCTTCTAAATTCTCAACACTAAATTGGAATGTTTATTATTATACTTATATTAATTAAAGATTTATGAGTGTTAGAGGAGTGAGACAGGGTTGTCTCATGAGCCCACTTCTGTTTAACCTATACCTTAGTGATATGGAGGAGGTTTTACGTAAGGGTCAGGATGGAGGGGTAGTATTGGGAATGACTAAGGTATGGATGCTCGCTTGGATGCTCGTTGACGTGGTATTGTTGACAAGGGACAGAGAAAGTATGCAACGGATGTTAGATAGGGTTGAAAGGTATTTGGATAAAAGAGGATTGAGAGTGACTGTGCAGAAGACTAAGTGGATGTTGTGTAGGAATGCTGGTAGTCGGAGAAGGTTAGAGGGTTTAGTATGGAAGGGAGAACTGATCTAGAGAGTGGATGTTTTTAAGGACCTGGGGTTCCTGATTAGTGCAAATGGTAAGTGGGGGAAGCATGTGAAATGGATGCAAGGCAAGGCGAGGAGTGCCTGGGGAAGTGTGAAACGAATGTGGGGGAATATGTGGGGGAATAACTGAGATATCGTACTGAGATTATAGGATGCAAGTGTAAAACCTAGATTGCTGTAATGGGGTGGAAGTGTGGGGACTGAGTGAATGGGAGGTAATTGAGAGGGAGCAAGCATGGTTCATCAAGGATTTAATGGGACACGAGAGATCTCCCCCAAGGTACATTGTGTTGCAAAAAAGTGGAAGAATGACAATTAAATGGGAGTCTGTGAGTAGAGTAGCACAATTTTAGGAGAAACTGAAGAGAATGGGAACCGGGAGATTTGTGAAGGATATATGAGAATGATGTGCCAGGAAAGGGTGAGCAGAAAAAGGTAGTATGAGAATGTGGGTGTATCTGAGCAGGCAGTGGAAGTAGAGGGGTCAAGAGGTGGAAGAGCAGAAGCGTCAAGAATGTATCGGAAATAGTGCGTATAACCCAGGATACGGCCTAATCCAAACAATAGTACGGAGACCCGCCTATATGGATAAAAAGAACATGACTGCAGAAGAGAAAAGGATTATGGCCAGAGCAAGATGTGGAACTGAAGAGCAGGGGAGAAAGGTATGGATGGAGTATGAGTACATGAGGTGTGTGTGGTGTAGGAGCGCTGTTGATTCTTGGGATCATCTGGCTGTATGTGAGGGGGTGTTGAATGGTTTGGGAAGCACGGGTGGGAATGTAAGAGAGTGGTTGGGAGAGGGAGGGGAGAGTGTGACAATAGTGAGGCAAATTATGCAGGAGAAAGGGAAGCGGAGGAGAGGTATGACTCAATAGAGTGGGGCGGAATGCAACAGTTGTATTTTATTTTTATTTATTTTGGTTGTAAATATTCGTAGTAAATTATTGTTGAGTATTTTTTATGTAATGTAAATGTCTACTGGCGAATGCTTTTTGTAAGGATATTGTTAAATGCCCAAAATAAAAGGTTATTTACTATATTAATGCAACATATTTACTGACAGACTAGAGAAAATTAAAAGAGAGATTCTTATATTTCATGTCGAGTATTTCGGACAAGGTCAATCTTGCAAATTCTCGATATCAATATAACGACATTTATCGAAATAAAAATAACTATATTTGGCCCTTTCAACATAAGTCTGTTAACGTAATGGAACAGACAATACACGGTTCTAATGGTAATTACAATCTAATGCATCTGTTGTTCTTGCTTCAGGCTACGATAACTGAGAGTAGCCTGCCCCCTAATGATGTAACCTACTCCATCAACTGTTGCATGTTTTCCATTAACAAGTATGTTTGGTCGCCAAATTAACAGAACGATTATATTTGAAATATACAATTGAACAGGCTAACACTCAACATCTATTAACTCACAAAACAATACCTATATAAAGCATTTCACTACGCGAAGTGAACAATCGTGCTATAACAACTAGATAATGAGAAGTTAATCAGTACTGCTAAGTTCATTTAATCTTTACCGTTAAATATTCCAGATCGTATTGCCTTAAAGGATCGTTAATCCAAATAACAGTGAGATCCGTTTCGGCAAGGTCTTCAATGGTTCGTATTTCATTATTGTAACTGACTGTCATTATATTTCTCACCACTCCTGAAGAAAACAACGACGAATAGAACATGGTGAGTGTAAATAAAGTGGCGGCTAAGCAACGTGCGCGTAAGTATAACGGTGTATGGCAAACTTTCAATGGTTGTAGAAAGTATAATCCAACAATCGCTGTGAAATCAGGGCACTGTTCGTCCAAAGTAAATTTGTTCTCGGCCCTGAATAATACATATATCAGTAGGTAGCATAGAATTACTGACACCCATAATTCCATGTTTAATACATGGATAAGTTTCAACAAACTTATATATTTTCTAAAAATATGTAATTTCCTTATGAAAAGCAATCTAACATGCATCTAAGGTATCTTACTTTGGTTTGGGTACCAGAAAAGTTAAGTCAATTTTCGATACTGGATAAAGACCTATATTATTTTTCATTCCAAATGAACCTGCAAAAATCCTATTCACAATTCTTATCGATTTAGTTAGTTTAAAATATGACCTAAACAAAATCGGGCACTCTTGGTCATACAATAAGGAGCAAGAGCAGGTCTCATATTCATAGACTTTGCAAATTCATTCATCATAGTAAGATCTGTTCCCATATTTTTTGCTAGAAGAAAATAAAGTAATTTTGATCAAAATGCATTTTATATATGGATAATCCTTTTATATATGAATAATTATTACACTGTAGTGACATTGGTGCATACTCAGTACCACCAATTACGAGATCATCCCGTGTGCGTTGTCTACGTACGTCAGAAAAGAATTCATTAATTGATCCTTCAAATTGTCTATCAAATATATCCCATCTCGTTAAAACACTATACGATTTCATATTCCAATGATCAAAAGCACGGACCACGTAGTATTCATCTTCTTTCGTTATAAAAATTGCATGACCTGCATAAGCTGGATATTTAAAATAGTCCTGATGAAAATTATCAAAATGTTCCAGATGCTCTTGAGAGTCATGGAAAATTATCCCTTTAAATGTATACTCCTTGTTTGTTTTAAGGCAATCTATTAGAAATTCAGAATGGTTATTGGTCAATGGATTGTAGAGAACGTAGTTATCACATCCTCGATGGCACTTTGATGGGTTCACATAAAAGGGAATTGAGATATTTCGAAGGATTAGAGGGGTAAAGGAAAAGTCGTAAAACGGTGTGGTATGCAGTTGTATTATGCATTTTGCGTTATAGAAATGCGTGGTTAGAATAACACGTATCATTAAGTCTAAGGAATTTGATATGGTCATATTGAGGTTTTGGAAAAACATAATTATTGCACATATAAAGAAATTTCTGATATTTTAGTTTATATACTATGTAATGGGTATTTCAGAATGAGGAAAATAAATATATATCAGTAAACTTTATTGTTTTATGAGCATTTTAGGTAATGGTAATATTAATTTTCTGCATATGACAATAACAACATTAAATAACGCCGAAGTTTTCTAATATTTATACTTGTTGTTCAGTGTTATTATATATTGTTCCATCAGTACAATAAATCGAAAACACAATCATTAATGTCATTTTTTGCTGACTCATATTTCCACAATACAAAACCCTAACTCGTTTCCTGACTCGAACGAAGAGGAAGTTTATTGGTGATTTCAAGGACAACAAAGCATATGAGGGCGAAACGTCTTATTCCGCACCTCCAGTCTTGGCATGAACGAAGACTTGGCGAATTAGATCTGTGAACCACATAGTTCCTCATAGAATAGGGCGCCAAAGTGAAACTGCTAAGTAAATGTTACAGTTTAGGAATCAAACATTTGAATTAGATCAGTGAACCACATAGTTCCTCATAGAATAGGGCGCGTACTTGTACTTCATGCGCACTCTGTGCACATTCTGTGGAGAAATATATGCAGCAGAATTCACCTTCTTCGACTGTCGCATCTGGGCTAAGCTTAATGAACTTCTTCTGAACTTTCACTCCCTATTCTTACGCCCTATTCCTTCTACTCGGAGTTTTCCTCCTTTACTCCCTAGTACCTTCAATTAGACGCCTCCCCGTAGTTGATGGTGGGTAAGAGTCCAGTCCGTGCTATTTCCTTCCGCTTTGTTAACACCGTCAAAATTGCCACCCACCCTTCCATCCTCACCCAACCACTCTTTCACTCCCCTTTTTTCCTCTGGTCATCACGCGCCCACTCCTCTTTCATTTCTATACCATCACTCCCCATATGCTCCCAGGAATCCCTCCCCCTTCCGCATAGAACACACTTGACATATTCATCTCCCATCCACACCTTCCATCAGCAATATTCAGTTCTGTAACGTCAATATATCTGGATCACATCCCGATTGTTGGCACTGCTTGGTATAGTGGGTTATAGCTCCTTCTTTCAATATTATTTTGTCGTTCATGCTCCTCCACCTCCCCCCCCCTACCGTCCCGACTTTCATGCTTAACTCATTCCTTATAAACAACCGACCCACAGACACCTCTAACAATCCTACCGCTTCATACGTTTTTTCCCTATAACTAGCCCAAGCACTCGCCGACCTCCTTGCCCACAATTCCCAGGCATATTTAACCAGTCCCTCATCACCCATTCTGTTCACACATTCTTCATATTTTGCAACTCTATACATGCTCACCCATCTCATTGACCTTCTCCCTGTTTCCTGCAATATAACTTGGTGTGGATCTTAATGACACTCTCTACAGTAATGTATGTCGTTTGATAATGAATGATACCGAGAATGTTGATGATTCAATTATACAGTTTATTAACGATAGACGTTCACATACAACAAAGAACAGAGTAGGAAATCATAAGGAGGCAGAAGAGGTGTTCACTGTACAAAGGCAGAAGGCTAATTGTAAGTCCCGAGACAACGAAAAGAAAAGACGGTAAAGCCTCGAGTGTAGAAATAAGTTCGGCCAGGTAGAAGAAATAGGGTAGCGAAAGAAGTACATACCATGGTTAGTTTGGCTATAGTCGAAGAGCAAGAATGAATATATTTGGTGAGGGGGAATTTTGGAGAAACAAGAAGAGAGGTATAGAAAAGTAGTGGAAGAAACGCAAAAGCTAACCCTACTAAGTTAACTGTGGCGGGAATCACCACAATATAAACATAAGACTGCTTGCGGCGGACGCAACAATCCTCTTCATTTTCATTCTATCAGATGAGAACCACTTCAGCATGTATATAAAGTAGGTGCTAACAGCTAAATCACAAACGGAGAATAAATTAATAACCATAATGCGGATACTCAATGTAGCCTGCTATTTAGGCCCCAAATGATGGGGTGTCCCTGAGGTAAAGTAGATGACATGAGCCAGCTCCCCATTTGATTTTATGAAGAAGCACTTGTAGAAGCAAATGTAGAGAAAATGAGATTATAGCCGCGTGATCGAAATTTGTTGACGAAAACTTTATTTCAAAAGCTACTAATCTATTCCAAAAGGTACGAAATAATCCCAGAATAATGGCTGATGGCACTGATTCGTCCACTATTCAACAAAGGTGGAAAAACATATGTTGGTAACTATAGAGGAATATCCCTTCTATTAAATGTAAAATCAGCAGCAAATTGTTACTAATTAGATTGGTACAATAAATTGACACAAAACTATCAAAGTGATTTCGGACACCATAGGTTCTGTATTGAAGAAATTTTAAATCACAAAATGGATGTAATGTATTACAATCAGAGATAGAAAGATCTAATTATAGTCGAGAGATCTGTGAACGTGGTGTAGTGAAATATACTATATACAAATACTGCAAATACTAGAGGAAGAAAGAATAGAAGGCGCGATAATTGATGTAATCAACGACCTAAATGAAAATAGTACTACATAAATAGCAACAACCCAAGGTAGGACACTGGCAATCAACATCAACAATGGTATTAGGTGACTCACTAAGTTCCTTCCTTTTCAACTTAATAATGAACAAAATCATCCATATAATAACATTAATGAATGGATACAGAAAAGAACACCATAGTTTAACCATCGTATACTATGCTAATGACGCTGTACTACTAGCGAACAACAAAGATGATCTGTAACGCTTATTTCACCAATTCAATTTAGTAGCATAGACGTACAATATGCAAATTTCTACTGGCAAAACGAAATCATGGGTAATTTCACGACAACCAACACGCTGCAAACTGGAATCGAATGACAACATGATCGAACAGGTGAGCCAGTTCACATACTTGGGCACTCTTATAACTAGTGACAAACGCCGTGCTACAGAGGTGTTGTAAGCAATTACAAAGCCGCCCAAGCGGCAGCATGTCACGGACACAGCATCTGGAAGAATAAATATCTGCAAAGAAAATCAAAAGTCAACAGAGTCGGAGTCAGAAACAACACTAACGAAGCAGAAATACAGAAATGGAAATGCGAATCTTGCGTGAGACCCCCTGGAAGATCACCGAAAAGATGGCTACAGAGCTGGGTATCTTCATCAACAGAGTAACACCGACAAACAGGATACTATCCTAGTCAAACAAAGAAGAAGAAGATGAAGAAGCATTCCTTAACACTAAAAAATTGGACTTAGGCAAAGGAATGGTCTATCATCAATTTTATTTAAGGTTGTACTATATAAGGTGATGAAAACCCTGAGGGAAACAAAACAATTCGTGTGCTCTAATCAGAACGCAGCATAAGAACATCTAGATTCCCAGCTTCCCAATCCCGGATGATCTAACCTTCTTGACTGAAACAGCAGACAATTGATCAAATCCACCAACTGGAAGAAACGCCAGAGAAAGGGGGCCTCCAGAGTTCCTTTAAATCGGAAATAATGACAACATAACGAAACGTAGGACGATCAGTTAATATAAAGTACCGAAAAGTGACCGAAATGATCAAATTTATATTCCGCCAAAGTGGAACTGCTAAGTAAACGTTACAGTTTAGGAATCAAAAATTGGAATATCTCCAATTCTGCACCAAAATACAATAGACGTAATTTATCAATTAATGCAAAATTATGAAACTATTGCTCCTGTAATATTGTACGGAATGGAGAATCAGCTTAGATTGAAGTGGTTGGACTGTTAAAAATTGAAGGCAAGATATAGAGGAAGAAATAGAAGACAGGGCTATCATTAAAAACGTAGACTTCAGTACTACCGATACATGTTAAGAATCCGCGGATAGGTCAAACAAACAAATAAAGTAGTGAAATATCGCATACAGTCTACGTACATGTAACACATCAAAGATGACCATAAAGCCCACAAGTTCACAGAGGAAGAATTGATAAATTTCTCTTTAAATAAAGAGATAATTCATTAACAATATTAATGACTCAATATTGTGTTTCTTATGGACTCATTAAAAATTAGAAATCTTTGTAAAATACATGGTCTGTCCTGTGGACTACTCAGTCATAGATGAGGTCCAAGACAAGGTCCCCTTAAAAACTATAAAATTAAATGAATGTTTCATTAAATTAATTTTATAGCTTTGTTCCGATGCAACTCTCGAAACCAAATTAATTTATTGGACAGTGTACACGACAATGTACCACGCAGTTCCATCTATGAATGAAACATTCCTACTGATAGTAGGAATCTAGATACTATCAAAAAAATTGTTTATAAGTTGGGTCCAGTATCTGTAATTTTTAATATAGAAAAATTTACATGATTATGCCATGCCCAGGCGGCTAATTTTATTGACCTATGTAGATCCATGTACAAATCTGAGG
This sequence comes from Mimaenictus wilsoni, assembly GCA_027575185.1. Taxonomy (NCBI): domain Eukaryota; kingdom Metazoa; phylum Arthropoda; class Insecta; order Coleoptera; family Staphylinidae; genus Mimaenictus; species Mimaenictus wilsoni. The sequence continues at coordinate 8,093 of JAODAC010015120.1, read as the reverse complement.
CTTGGTATTTGACACGAGATGGCCCCATGTGTAGGGTCAAAATTGAGGGATGTAATGCTACAAGTTGGAAATGTGTGTTTTTGATTACCTATAGTGCCTGCCTGCTATAGTTTATTTTACGTTAGGATGTTTCACCAATGAATTTGAGGCGCACTTGGGGTGTGAGGCTACTCCCCGCTTAATATACAGACAAAATTATTCTTTCGTAGGATCTGAAGAAAGTAAAAACAGGAAAAACTGAAACAAAGAAAATTATAACTCGGAAAAACACTAATGTAAACCGTGAAGAGCTGCCTTTAACAAACTCGTCAATGATTTTCTCCATGGCTTCGGACGCCGCCTGTGGACAGGGGTCATATGTTCGCCTTATTGAATGAACTTCTAGCGGATTTTTATAATTGGTCCCGTTCTTTTTTCCACCTAGGAACGTTTCTCGAAAAGGTGACTTTATTTACTAGCTTTGTGTGTACGCAGTATTGATCGACCAGCGGAAGCATTGCAACTCCGACATGAGTCGCGCTCCGTCGAACACCCAGCCAGTTATCATCATCAGTTGATGTGACATGGCGGACTGTAAGAGCACGCCAATTTTTAATTGTTGACGCGTATTACTCAGATGCTATAGTTAAGTCAAGAACCCCTCGTATTTTCTTTAAGATAGTGTGTGTATTCCGTTTGTTTAAAATATCTCGCTATAGCAAACATATTCAGAAAGTCTAAATGATCCCTTTCTAGACACCAGGAGATGAGTACACTGGCGGTGAATTTTCCTGGTCACTCGACAAATACGATCAGGGTCACCACCGTACCTCTAACGCCTTGACATTTTGTTGTGGCCATGATCATCGCCCCTGTATCTTGGGTGATAAAAGCTAGAAGGGGAACATATTTGAATCTGATCTGATCGCAAACAATTCTTGATCGTCTATATTTGCAATCATATACCATTTGGTAGCTGTATGTTTGTAGCGCGTTGACGGCCCCTCCAGACATCCAAGGCTGTTGGACCAACCCTTCTCAGGTGTTTCTCTTTTCCCTTCGCAGGTTGATTTGAACGCACACTTATCTCACTCATTTTTGACCACCAGCAGTCCTCGAATTTGTGCTTTCGAATACTTCCGACTACCCGGCTGTAGAGGTCACTCTGGTGTTGTGTGGTATATTGGTCGCTTGCACCACCTTCAGGCGTACTCCCTCTCATGATTTCAGCCTTGGCTTCGCTGCAGCAGGTCAGACTGATCTATCTTGAATGGACCTTTTAATCCATTTGACGGCAGCTCCTGTTAGGGTGCTACTGTTTAACCGCCTCTTCTCTGGGGATGCCCTCTTTGAGTATCCATCAGAGCCTCTTTTTACCAGCTACTGATACCATTTCTGTGTTTTTCTTCGTAGGGAGGTCGTACATTTTGCACTTTGCTAGCGAGACATGACCACATCATGTAGTATCATGTTACCGGGATACCTACCCGTGGGACGTCGAAAACCGTTCGGGGAGGACGTAGCGTAGTTCTCTTATATGCATGCCTACATGCCCTAAACCAATGGCACGACAGCCGAGCTGGTTCGATTATAATTTCGGCGTGATCCAAAGTGCTGCGCCTGAAACATGTACAATCGTCACACTTTTAAACGAATCTACCTAAAATCATATTTCGAAGCAAAGTTTGATAAAAGTAAATTCAAATCAAATGAAAAAATTATATCACTAATGATTGATAACATTTATATTTATCGAATTTTAAAGTACTTAAGTCCTTAATTTTTTTGTATTTTATTAATTTTTTTATTATTATTCTTTTGTTAATGTTGATTCGGGACGAATCAATATTAAGAAGAGTATATATAAACGTTTTACTGTGTGTTGCCTATATTAATTGGTAAAGGTGGGAGATACCGATAGAAGAAAACAAGCAATCGTTGCAATAGTTGTGTAAAGAAATTTGATTTGGTACAGTTGTCATACATCGGCTAAATAGTTACAGTTGGCAGTTACAGTTGAAATACGAAAAGTGAGTACCGCGTATTACTTGTCAAGTTGTGAAATAAAACGGATATAATTTGATTTAAAGTTGGAAATAAATCTAAATATTAATAAAATATAAATATAAAGGCCCGACAAAGTGAAGTGCTTCACTTTCACTGATTTATCTCCAATTTATCTTAAAAAAATACATTCAACCAGCAGATTTACAGCAATCTCTTTCATCCCGTCGATTTTTCATCGTGAAACACATGATAGATTGGGAACTGGTTGGAAAACAAAATCGTGCGTTGTCTTTTCTCACCTTCTTGAATTTGAAAACTAAGTTGCAGTTGGCTAGAGTAGTAAATTTGGTATTAGTTCTAATTTCATTGTTTATTGGAGTTTACGATCAGCTGTCATTATATGTCAGAAAAGATTGTCTTATGTTAATCATAATGAACATGGTTTTAAAACCGATTCGCGGGTGATCTATTCCAAGTATTAACTTTGTCATAGATGAAACCAATATTCACATGATTGTTAGGAAGAAACGTTTAATATACTCGTACTCTTACAATTCATATCTTAAATGATGAAATGACTTAATGCCCAGATGCCCGCAATACGGTTTGTTTATACTTTGTGGCTCATCAGTTTTTCAACCTTCTTCACGAATGAACTTCTGGGGTACGTCGAGTCGCAAGTTCCGAACACATTAACCAACGAAAATATTTGTAGATGAAGAGTTGTAGATGATGTTCACTGTTCGAATGCTAGAAAACCAGGTCGCCGACGCTGAAGCTGAATAAGACTTTGAGAGTAGGTTAGACTAACAAGGAGAGGCTCACACTGAATCCGCTGGGATTTTAATGAAATTTGGAAGACTTGTAGAATATGCACTATCACGCACTATCCAGGCATTATCCTTTAAAAGGAGTTTGAAAATATACATTCAAGTGTATATATCTTATCGGTGAAAATTCCGTAAACAGCCGGTGTAGGTCGGTTGATAGAGTCTGCGCTTACGAAGCTGAAGGTCGGGGATCGATGGTTACGTTTTCAAACTTTTTTCCTTTGATTGTTAAATATTTTTAAAATAAAGTAGATGATACATATCCTAAAACAACCGAAACATAAGTCTTTCGTACATCTAGCGCATCTAATAAATGATGTATTTGTACATTCACATGAAATTTTCAAATATCCATAATTTGAACATTTCTATTTTCAGATGTTTCTTCTATTGTAAGAAATGGTCGACTGTGACGAGAATTTGTGAACTGATTGTGAAGCACTCATTAACAGTTAACTTCATCAGCGATTTTTATAGATGTTTGTTTTTGAGTATTGTACATTTGAGAGATCCGTGATTAGATTTTTGCAGGCTGCATTTACTTATTTAATCGGAGGTATATCACAATTGATTTATAACGTATTCGTAAACCAATCCGTAATTGCTTCGTGTGAGAATTAAACAACTTTTTTGTTTTGATGGGACGTAACTAGGAAAATATATGGGATGTTTTTATGATATGTATCATTCATCCCAGCGAACTCAGTGTGAACCTCTCCTTGTAAGATAGTCGGGCAGAGGTCAATTGAAGAGGAAAATATACCCGCTCTTAGCATTTAGGCAAGCATGCAATATTGTAGAAAGACAACTGGTGTAGATTTCGAATAAGTCAAGTATTGAAAGAAGGAGGAAGGAGAAAATATAGTGGAACAAAAACTAGAAGAAATATATGTCTAAAACATGCCAATGTGTGGCATAGGCCACTACAAACAACATAATGCAACAACAACATTGTTAGGCTCGTAGCAGAAAAATAGTTCAAGCTATATTTTATAGGAATAAAACTGATGTATCACGAAGTAGGCAGCAAATAACTTTATTTCATATATCTGTGAGGTTTACTCGTGTAACGACGAGTAGTAGGAATTAAGACATGTCAAAAAAAATATCGATATTGATAAATATCAATTTATCGGCCTCGAAATTTCGATATTTATCTATAATTTAATTTTTCATAATATCGATATCGAAATTTTTGAAGGTTCGAAAGGCTCGAAGGGATTGCATGCGTGGGGTTCGGGTAGGAAGCTATTGTCGCTCAAGCGGCATTGGTGTTAGCCATTTTGGAAAAAAGCCGGCGGCACAACTGTAGGGCAGAAAACGGTTGGAACCCGGTACATCTGGGCAAGACGCGACGGTTACAATAGGCAAAGGAATTAAAGCGCGAGAGTCAGGAGAGTACTGTTTGCTCGGGACATGTGCAGGGCAATAAAAAGAAGTAGAAAAGTAGAGAAGAAATACAATGCTAGTGGAAAATACAGCTGAAAATATGAGTTTGCTTGCCGGAAGAAATATTTGAGATTTAAATTCTAATATAGTATTCGCATTATCCAAGGCGCTACACATCTATGTCTAACGTTCCATATTAATCACTTCTTATCTAAATAGCGAATGACGTAACGGAGTCCGGATGGTATGTATTTCTGAGTCTTTCAAACTAGAACCGCGACCCTTGATCGGAATACCTTAACGTTGCAGTTAATTCGAGTGAACTTGATAGTCACTGTTTCAGCAGGGTTCCGATACTCTGCTGAAACAGTGACTATCAAGTTTAGAGGGGTACAGGACGATTTGTAGACAACCTCGGGCGGCTACCTACTTGTCAAAATGCGATTTAGCGTTGGTTACCGGAACAAATAAGTTGTATTTTTAACTACTGCAAGTTGTAAACTGCCTAAAAGTGGATAGCTTAAACTGGGTGTCCTAAATTTGATATTTCCGTCGGCCAAATATTAACAATTTACTAGACAAGGTCTTAGCAAGATGTCATCAAGACTACGAGTAGGAGTAGTAAGAGTAAGTAAGACGGAGCGAGCGTGCTGTAAGACAAAGTCATTGATGGGGCTTTTTTCGGCGAAGTCATTCGTTCAAACACATTTTTGGGTTCACAGACATCTGCATGGTTTGCCCTCGACGCATATATCAATTTCCTTAATATTTAAACATTTCTAATCATGTTGAATTAAATTAAAATTTGAATCTCTACTTGAATTTCCATCGGACAAAGTGTTTATTTTCATACTCTGCGCCTAGATCGTTCCGACGCACTTCCACCCTCTCGTCTCGACTCGCTGAAACCTAGAATTCCTAGAATTCATACGCTTAATACGTCATTTACTATCTCCTATCTATACTGTCTATTCTTCGGGCTCGCTCGCTGAGTCTTACTTACTCTTACTCATAGTCTCGATGAAAGTTAGTTAACACCTTTTCTAGTCTGTGGGGTACGGTGTGTCGTTGGTTGCGGAATGATGATGCAGTTGTTTAGGAATGAAGTATAGTTTATTTATATTTTATGGTTCATAAAATATGACCAAAGGAGGAGAATATTGTGAAGCTGAGTCATATCTTCGTGACATTATATCAGGTTGTAGTGCAAAATGGTCCATCCTTTGCGTTGATATTTTTGTTCGCCTTAGACGTGAGGACTTTCGGTGCGGTGATTTGTTGCGTCCTGGTGTTGCTGGTGGTGTTGGGGAGGCTGTGTCGTCTAGGTCTGATGGTGCGTTGGTAGGTATCAGTACCTCGTAAGGCGGAGAATCGTAAGACGAGGTTTCGGACACATTGTCGAAGTCTTCTATAGGTATGGGTGTGCTGTTGTATGGACTTAGCGTGCTTGTTTCTATTGTAGATGGAGGTGGAGAGCTTTCTGGCATTTGTTGCGGATATTGAAAAATGGCTAATGCGGGTAAGTTGGCGGCATTTTCGGTTTCTGTGTGTTTTTGTTCCGAAATTGTTGATGTGCCTTTTTCGCTGTTGGCAGGTTGTTGATTAGGTACCTTTTTAGCGACGATGTGTGGTTTAGCGAGGGATCTGCGCTCGCCGAAATGCCTCTTCGCGCGATAGCGATCAACCAAGTTGGATCCCATGTATCCAACGATGGTTCCTCGCATTTGGTTATTAACTGTTGTTTTAAGTGTGTGTATTGATGCTGCACTGGCAACGCCAGTATTTGGCCGAATGCTTGCATATGTGTTTGGAGATCGAGGCGAGCAAGGATCCAAAACACCTTGGTTCGATCATCAGTCACCTGCATTAACTCGAAGAATCTTTCAGCTTCGGCGAACCATGCTTTAATGTTGGCTGGGGTTGATGTAATGGTATTGAAGAGCTGTCCAAGCTTGGAGGTGATTGCCAGTTGTTGCTTCTCCATTAATGATGATGTGTGCGTGATGTTTTGTTGATTGTGCGGCACTTCCGATTCACAAAAAAACGTTTAATTCGATCACGTCGGGGTCACCAATTATGTGCGGTACGGTGTGTCGTTGGTTGAATGATGATGCAGTTGTTTAGGAATGAAGAATAGTTTATCACACAAGTAGAAATAGTTAACAATGGACAGACGAAAGGAACAGCGATGTTGCGCGTGCGGTAGCAGAAAACCAACTCCTCGAGGTAAAGAAATATAAAGACCTCGAGGGTGCATTAAAGAAAGAGCGATAGTATAAGTAAGATAGAGAAAGAGTGCAAGGGTCGAAGAAAAGATATATACCTGCGCTTGGAATGCATGCAAAGATTGGATATGTAGGTTTGAAAGTTTTGCAGAGTTGAAATTAGAGAATAGACAGTCGAAAAAACCTTGAAGAAATACAATATCTAATATATGTTAATGTGTGGTCTGGACCTCCACAAGTCAATTGTTAATATTTGGCCGTCGGAAATATCAAATTTGGGACACCTAGTATAAGCTATCCACTTTGAAGCAGCTAACAACTTGTAGAAGTTAAAAATACAATAGAACGCTTGTTAATTGCGGTAAGCACCGCTAAAGTTGGTTACAAATGGTCCTGCATCCGTCTGAATTTTCTGCAAGGTCGAGAGCTATAAAAAACTGTTCACTTTCTCTAATATTGCAACAAGAATCAAGAACCCTAACTTAAGCATAAAATAGAAATCGACATTCTTCCCTAGTGGTATTTCAAAACCCTAATTAAAACACCTAAAGAAATAACATTCGCACAAGTCACAAAAAAAACAAACAATGCAATACATTATATAAATTGTATGCTATATATTAATGCAAGATAAAATACAACATACAAAGCTCTAGAAATCAGAATTACACTGCGTATTGTCCACCACCAACGCTCATCGGTTTATTTTTATTAATATATTCAATTTTATTTCAGTTTGAAAATTTCTACATTGAAATGACTCAGCGATTTTGGACCATAGCCTTGGCTCTTTAAACAAGAAACAGAGAACAAGAGAGTTAAATCCACTATCAACCCTCATAGTCGAACGCCGATAGTGTTAAACACCAGAAGAAGAAAAAATAAATAAAACTCACAGACACATCTGATTGGTGCTGGATTATTACGGAAACAAGCAACGACCAAAGAACGCCTTTAAATTGATCGCAAATTAACTCTTGATATAGCAAAAAAGCAATGCCGTCATTAAAGACATTTCTAACAGTTAAAAACAATACAAATTATCCAATTAAGACAAATGTGCGTTGTGTTCGGTCTTATGATTGGGATGGAAAGTCAAGACCTGATTTGAATTTTCAAAATCTTACAATAATGCCAAAGGGTAAAGTAGTAAAAAGGGAAGAAATTAATACGTGGGCAACTGCGAACATGTATACGTTGGACATCACTTGTAATAATATGGAAAAAATAAGCTGTAGAATAGATCAAGGGGTGGCAGCTAACAGATGCAAGGCATTTGAAGAATATTTACCGATAAAGGTTGTAACCGATGTAGGAGCACTAGTTGGTACATTTGCACCCGTGGCAGGTACGGTTGTTATGGGAGCTGCAGGTGTAGCCGCCAGTGGATGTGCATTTGCTGATAAGTGTTATACTAGGGTACAGCATTACGAACGTAGGTTATTAAAAGTAACCAGATCACAACACTATGATGCATTGCTTACAGTTACTGGAAATAATATTACAGTCGATATAAGAGAGGATAAAATTGTACACCTTTAGATTTAATCTTACTTATAAGAATATAATATAGAGTAGTTCTTGTAACATTGAATGCCTAATTTTGCTATAATGAATTCTTTTGTGAGAGGTCTTTTATATTGAGTGTTTTATATTTTCCGAA
>JAODAC010015109.1:0-19471 GCA_027575185.1 Mimaenictus wilsoni | reverse complement strand
TAGGAAAATTTAAATCATCTTTATAGGTGATTCAAAGCCAGCTTTTCTAGACAACAAAAAAAGAAAGAAATAATCAGCCAAAACCTATTGTCATCTATAGAAATATACCCAAAAAAATTAATCGGGGAATACGCTCGTGGCTGTTGTTGTTGTGTACGAATCAATATATTCCACCCGAAAACTTGTGTGCACCTGGACGGACGAAGGAGTCGCCATGGAAGTCATTCATTCTCTCGACGAGATGCTGTGCGATGCGGATATTAAAACTTGGGCACATGCTCTACACGTATAGCAGCCATTCTTGCGCAACGACAACACATGCACATGTCGAAGGTAAACCGGGAAGAATAAGACCCGAAACGGTCCCGACATTGAATGGGCTTTGGGTGCCATAATAATATAATGCCGATTTTCGCAAGCTTTTATTTTCGTAGGGCCGAATGAAAGCCCAAAGTGCATCTGTGCGTAGGATGACAAAATATCGTTGACAGCCAGCACGCTCCATATTTTCTCGATGCCTTCGTCCCACGAGTGGTCTAAATTGTCGAAGACTAAAAAGCTTACCAAAGGAAAGAAGTCTTTGAAAAAGAAAGTAGGAAAATGTTGTTATTTATTGACATCAATAGGAAACAACATGGAGACAATTATATGGATTAGTGACGTTTCTGAAAAAAAATACATTCGTTTCCTACGTATGAAAATACAAATAAGTTGGCACGGTCTTGTGCCAATTGTCATTGTCTGACATACCTTGCTCCAATTGACTGTAAGTTGGCGCCGCACGTGGTCGAAGAAGAAAAAAGGAGCACGGTGTGCCCCTCGAGCTGAATAGGCCTTTGTTTGAAGCGTAGAATGTCACCGGCTTCCTTCTTCCGTCTGGCTACGAAAACCTGAATTACGAAAACTTGCAGCAGACTATGAAAAAAGCGAAAAGTGTCAAGCTTTACACTTCAAAATGACAAAAGTTGATTGCACACATTCGTCAGTTTGTACCGTCTTGAGTTTGTAACAAATTAAAACATGGTTTTATCACGAAACGAGCAGATAACTCTTTTCATGTGGAAAAGCTTCCGTTTGAAAATCCACCGACCGGTACGGTTTTTCTTCGAAATTTTCACCCCGGTGTTTGTGGTGTTCTTCGTGATTTTATTACGAACATGTTTTGATAAGTATTCAAAAGACGCGGTCACCTTTGATGCATTTACATTGGACAATGTACGGATCTCTGACTATCAATTGGCTTACGCGCCAAATCAATCTAAACTGGCTCAGACGTTGGTCAGCTCTATTGAACAAGTTCTGAGTAAAGAAATTACTGGCTATGAGAGTGAAGAGATGGCATTGGAACAGTTGCAAGTTGAGATAAATCCATGGGCGGTTATAATCTTTCCAAGTTCCTACAAAGATTTGGATACATTACCTGCTAGTGTCATGTACACTCTCAGATTTCCTTCGGAGTTGAGGAAATCTGATGGATTGTGGAATACCAACTTGATGGGTCCAAATTTATGGTATTTGAATCCATATACTTGGAATTCTAAATTCCCAGGTGAGCATATTCTGAATTAGTCTTATACACTGGTAGACATCTGGCTAAGTCTGGTTAACTTCCACTCAGAACCAGAATCAAATTTCTTATAAGTTCCTATATGTTCTTATAAGTCTAAGTCAGATTTAAACTAGTCGTACCTAAGTGATTCAAAGTACAAGCCCGGAAAGTGTCGGGGGAACAAGGGTGAATACCTTTTAACTGTATCCTTTCAGGATACAACGAGGAAGGTTTTCTAAGTCTACAGAATGTTGTGTCTAATAGTATCATTGAAAATCATCCCAAGAGAAAAGATACCAAAACACCTGAAATCAGTTTAAGAGGGTTTCCTCAACCGCACACACAATCCGAAGTTTTATATCCATATCTGGGTTTAGTAATAAGTATACTTATCACTTTGGGTTTTACTATGCCCGTATATAGCCTAATTATGGATATTTCTGATGAAAAACGGAGGGGTGTAAAGGTAAGTAGAAGCTATTAATCATGTACAGTTTCAGTCTCTGACCCACTTCTAGTTTACTTAAATAATTCCTTTATTCACAGGAATTGTTTAAATTATTGAGTGTTACTAACTGCATTCAATGGACTGCATGGTTCGTTCTATCATTTCTCATATTGTCTGTAGTGATGATTGTCATCGTTATCATACTGAAAGGACGCTTCTGGCATGAATATGGCTGTTTTCCAGAAGCCAACTCAGTTATTCTACTTGTCGTTATGATAACCTATTTAGCACCACTTATAACATTCTGCTTCATAATGGGATCGCTTTTTTGCAGCCCTCTGAAAGCTGCAATTATTGGAGCAATTGTCTTTGTAGTGAGTTTGCTTCCAACATTGATCCTCCAAGTAATACCAAATGCCCCAAGATGGGTCTCTCTTATCGCGTGCCTCTCGTTCAATAGTGCTATGAGTCAGGGCATCCATATATTCCTTTCATTTGAGATCCTCAGGGTAGGTGTACAAATTGATAACATGTGGCAGTCAACAGCGTATGGAGAGAGTATACCCCTATATGTTGTGTTGTTAATCTTGATATTGGATGCACTAATTCATCTTGCTTTTGCTTGGTATTTGGAGAAAGTTTTCCCGGGACCATTTGGAAAGCCTATGAAATGGTATTTTATATTTCAATGGAGGCGTAAAAGAAAGCAAGAATATGAAATAGAAGAAATATTTAGTGATCCGAGTACGAGTGCAGATGTTTCGCTTGAATTCAAAAGTGTTTACAAATCATTCCCAAACTCTCCGCAAGCTATACAGAACATAAGTATGAATCTATATCTTGACGAGATTACTGTGATGATTGGTCGGAAGGGTTCTGGGAAGACAACACTATTTTCACTCCTCATCAACAAGGAAGAAATTACGTCCGGCCATATATTCTTCCGTGGAGAGCCTCTCAATCCGAAGCACTTAATTGCTACGAAAGGGATTGGTTTCTGTCCGAGAAACACGATTCTTTACTCCCACTTAACCCTGGCCGATCATATCGAGATTTTGGCAAGAATAAAAGGGCTGGCTTTTCCGGGATACTATTATGATATCAAACGTTTTTCGGAGATGATAGGTGTATATGAAGACACCTTGGTGAAGGATATGACACCGGGCCAACAACGATCGTTGGCAGTAGCTTTGGCATATTGTGGTGGGTCTTCTCTAGTTCTGATTGATGAACCCTCAGTCGGTTTACCTCGTGTTAGCCGCTTTGCTATCTCCCAACTAATGCACGTATGTCGGAAAGGAAGAACTACTTTAGTATTCACCCGACTCGTGGATGAGACTGAACAGGCCGATCGGATTGCAGTCATAGCCCATGGAGAACTGAGATGCTATGGTTCTCAAGCCTCCCTCTATGGTATCAACCCTCAGGGTTACCATATAAAGTTTATTAAACTAGACACATTTGATATCGACGGAGTGAATGCAATCTTTACTGAAAACATTCCATTATCTGACTTTAATTTCATCGGTGAAACTAACGCCCTAGCTACTTTTAATGTCAGTATTAATGCTATAGAGTTTTTACCGGATTTATTCTTAGCTTTGGAAGAGCAGCAAGAAGATCTTGGTTTCAAGGGAGTACAGGTATTTGACATGCGATTGGAAGACGTATTTAATAGGTATACACCAATATCTAGAATAGATTGAGCAAATATAACATGATATTCTGATTTTTAGGCTTTCTTCAGATTATCAAGATAAACCTCCAATAAAGCAGTATACTAGCAACTTTCAGAAAGTCAAAGGTTTACAACTTTACTGCAATCAGCTACTGGCAATGTCTCTAAAGTGCGGATGGCATGTCAAATATTCAGGGTTGCGGTGGTTAGTTTTAATTCTGGGACCACTGATTGGATTTATGTCTATCTATGAAATAAGCTATGCAATTAATTTGCATAGAAATCAGCAACCAGCCAGAGAGATCACAATAAATGACTATCCTGAATCGTTTATCATACTTCATAGTCCCGCAAATTCTGACGTGGAGAAACGTATAATGCAAAATCTAAAGTCTGTTGCAACAATCATTCCATACTATGCGGATGTATTAAATGAGCTAAGCAGACGTATGACTGAAGAATATCGAGATATGTTATCGAATTACCAAGTGGCCATTGAGGTAAATGAGGATAAAATGGTTCTATGGTATAATTCTCTACTTTATCATACAGCACCATTGGCTTTAAATATTGCCCATAACCTATTTCTGAAGGATTTTGATAAAGCTTCTGAGATCCATGTTGTAAATCATCCATTGCCCACGCCAATGTTTCGGGAGCTGGAACAAGAATATCATTTTGGATGTCTCTTCGCAGTATCCGTGGGAGTCGGTATTCTTATAGTTACATTCGTTATCAGTTATTTCTACGTCAAGGAACGGAGGAGTGGAGTGAAGCAACTCCAGTGCTTGTCGGGAGTCCCTGTGCATCTATATTGGGTTACTGGCTTTGTTATAGACCTGCTCATTTATTCGTGTTTTTTGGGGGTTCTTCTGATATGGCTAACTTTTCAACCTACGAGCATTTTTAAGGAGCTAAGTACCTACCTTGATTTCATAATAATCATGTATGCTTATGCATATTCGCTACTCCCAACAATTTATTTACTCAGTATCCGTTTTGATGAACTCACATGTACTATCTTCATAGCGCTTGGGTACGTTTTCTATTTCATTATACACTTCTTCTTCACAAATGATCTGATAATTTACGACTACTTAAATCAGATACACATAGCCACGTGTTTTAATAGCTTCTACGCTACTCTCGTAGCACTAGGAAAATTTTTTATGGAGACATCCAGAATATTGGGATGCATGGAGGTTTACAATCGGTGTTTGGCCAAGCTAAAAAATGAAGACGCCTGCGAAGTCAGAGTAATCGAATTAGTCGATCGTTGTCGCATTATTGAAAACAAATTGGCATCGTTTGATTATTTTGGAATATATTATGAAATGATCGCACTCATGATTATGGGGACCATATTTTGGATCATTCTTTTTATATATCAGTCATACATAGGTAGGAGATTGGTATATTGTCTTACTAAGAACAAATATTACAAAGTAAAGGAGCCTAGTGATGACGATGTGCGGTCTGAAATAGAACTGGTGCGAACCATGACTGAAGATAAAAGGAAGGAATACGCCGTCATTATAAAACATCTTATTTTGAAATATAGAAAAAATACGGTGGTTCGAGGAGTCTCAATTGCAGTAAAACCGTCGGAGGTATTTGTTTTTCTGGGCTTCAATGGTTCAGGGAGGACCACAATCATGAAGGTGATGACTGGGCAATTGAGGATGACCTCGGGGGATACATATATTAACGACATGGACATAAAGGAATCACCGCGGAAGTTTCGGAAGCAAATTGGATATATTCCTGGAGAAAACACACTATATGAAGCTTTCACAGTTCGTGATACCCTTATAATCTTCGGTTTACTTAAGGGTTACCGGTGGAGTGATAGAGACGAATTTGTAAAACATTTTGCAAATCGTTTTCAATTAGATGACTTGGTGAATACAAAAATTACTCGGATTACCACAAGTGACAAGCGTAAACTTTGCGCTGCCGTTGCCATCATGGGGGATCCCTCTGTAATTTTTATGGATGATCCTACGAAAGGGATGACCGCGGCTGCGAAGTTATCTACATGGGAAAACATAGTTGAGTTGCAATCAAAAGGCAAGTGTGTGATTGTGACCACTTCTAGTATAACTGAGGCTTCTGCAATAAGCACCCGTATGGGGATCCTCATCTCAGGTCAATTGGTTTGTCTTGGAGTCCCCCAATACCTTGTCGAGAAGTTCTCCCAGAGTTTTATGATTATCATTAAAACATACGTGGAAGAAGATCCACATGAAGGGATGGAACTTAGAATTCGAATCAATGATGTTGTCCAATCGGTGTTCCCACAGGCATACTTGGACCACTTCAATAGTAATGTCCTCACCTACAATGTGCTTGAAGCGTCAGATCCATGGTCGGAAGTGTTCAGGCGTTTAATGATAATTGCGGATTCTAAGATGGCCACTGAAGTTTCCATCTCTCAGATGAGCTTGCAACATATCTATTTGCGTTTGGTTTCAGCGGAGGGTTTACCAGGAAGTAAATGAATTCATAATTTCAAAATGTTGTATATATTTATAGTTAAATAAGAAAGGCATGTGAAGTACAAAACTTGTCGCTGTGTTTGATTGTGCGATAAAATGGCATATACCATGGAAAATTAGGTATGTATAAGCTGATATGATCCTAAGAAAGACATTGAAGACCATAGCAGGGTTGCAATCATGCAAGTATCTGATTGTGATCACCTCTAGTATAATCTTGAATCTCCAAAAGGGGATCCTCAATTTATCTGGAAACCCCATACTAACTCGAAGCTCTTTAACTGGGAAGCCTTTAATCGAGAACAGCTAGCTACTGCAGCAAATGGTATTGGCTTCTATCCTAACCAGAATTCTTTAAAACGACGCCTTGTCGTTTAAAGTGAGGATATTCCAGAAAGTAACTAAATCATTTACTCAGCAGTATAACAACTGAGTAAATTTACTCAGCAGTCGGCATCCCAGAGCGCGGTTCACTGAGTGACCCAGTTACTCATTTCTTGGGAGTGACCCACTTCAGTTTAAGGTAAGGTCCTCCGTGGTATTGAACATATCACTGACCGCATTTGTGTAAAAAAAAAGTTCCATGGGGGACCCCATTTTCGAAGACGACTTAACGTACCTTTATTATTCAGACTGGCTGATTTTATGACTAAGTTTATTAAATACATACATTTTAATACAACTTGCAATCCTATTATAGATAAGTGCAGAAACTTATGTTAACTTACTTTTAACATCATTGTTTAATGGTTTAACGGGTGCGATATTGTGACACATCCCTAAATTTCTTAAATTTAATTGGCTCAGAAGGAAAGTCATAGTAACACCCTTGAAATTCCCAACCTAACTTTCTTCTTAAAGACTTCCTTCTTTCTACAACCCTAATATGTTCATAAACCTACATATAATTCTAAACCAATCTATTTAACATATGGAAAAGATGACCCAATGACCACCTGAACAATTACGTATTTAAAATTAGGTACACTTTGTGGTTTTAGGGTAATTTAAAAATGGTAAACTGCTACGTATGTCGCGGTTTGAGGTTCCAACGAGGTAGACAAATTTAAATTGGGTCGCACGACTCACACGTTTCCATTTTTTGTGGTTTTTATCCGGTTTTCAGCCGGAAATAATCGTTATAGCTTTGTACCAATAACTCGGACTTATTGAAACATCCACGTCAAAATCGAAGGGAAATTCCATAGTTAGATAGGAAATATTCTAAAATGCGAGGGTAACAATACATTCCATTTCAATATGCGACTAGGGTTATAATTGAAAGTGGGCTGAACTCTCTTTACAACTATCGTTTGAATAAAAACGTACCCATATGGTTCCCAAACTCTCGCATTCACTGCAATTATACAATATGCACCCGATAATCAATATTTTTAATTCGGGTTTGTATATATAAAAAGAGACGAATATTGTACATCTAATTGCATACAATTACATAAAATTGAGTCACATATGTATATATAGGGTCCCTTCCTATTATTTTCCTATTTTGTTTGTACCACGTGCAATATTGTTAATTAGGTTTTGGACCTGACGAAATTTAAAAGCATTACCATGTCGTAACTTTCGTTATTTTCGTGGTTCTTTGCTGTTAACGCCGTATCAATCATTTGGAAGAAATTGAAAGGAATTAGAAACCATTTTTGGTGGAATTCTATGTGGGCGTTTTGCATTTTATCACCCAATTAACGCACGTGTGCACACAGTTCTTCCTGTCACCATCTTCTCCCACGTCTTGTAGGTGGTTGCGCCCGTTGTGGCGTCCCAATATAATACATTGCGTCTGAGCAAACATGACCCACTTAATCATCGGCCTTAATTTAATAAGTTAATCCCACAAAGTGGCCGAGGAAGCTTTTGAAGATTAAGCATATTCGCCGTCTTAAGGTACCGTATAATGATTGGGAAATTTGTGAAATGGTGATTGCTTTTGTTGTGTTGTGTTGTGTAGTTGTTGGGTTTTGGATTTGTGTTTGGGTTTATGATGACTTTGGACAGAGGTAGTGGACATTTTGGACGTCTGCAATGTCTAGCAATGTCTTGCGGTGGCGTCTACCTGGTTTCTGTCACCGGCTAACATCCGGCCAATGTGTGTACTTATTGTTAGAGCTTCTCTTACTCCAACAATTTGCAATGTAATGCAGCTTGTAAAGAGTGCCACCTTGAGGAATGAAATAAAGGTGGGTAAGTAACACCCAGGGATAATTTGAAATTATTGGCAGGTTGCGGCAATTTCCGGCATTTTTGTGAATTTCACGCCGGTGGTTAAGGTGGAATATTTTAAAATAAAGATCTCAAAGATGGAAAGGTGTTTGCCGTGTGTTTTTTCGAAGAAATTTCATGAATTATTGATACTTGAAAGAAATGGCAACCAAGAAAATAAATAATGTTGAATGGCATGTTTATTTTTTTGGGAGGGGGGGACTATCGTATTTTTGAGTTTTACTCGATTTTTACAAGTTTGAATGTAAAAAATGTCATTTTTTACGATCATTTCGACGAAATTTTTTGTTAATTAAGCCTAGTAGGAGACTGAGAGACATAATAGGAGAAATTTGTATTATAGAGGAATAATCAGTGATATCTTATTTATTTATTTAATTCAGAAGTTTGTTTTTAATTTGAAGATTGCCAAGGGTGAACTTGAAAAGTTCTTTCATGAGTAAAACACTTTTTTTCACGAAGAAAACTGAATTTCTGACGAAGAAAACTGATAATGAATGAAAACTGATGGTGGACATCTATTTTTCTTTTTCGATTAGCATATTTTGAGTTTATGTGTGATTTTAAAAATTAAAATTGTTCAAAAAGTTTCATTAATTTCAACGTAATTCCTTGTTTTTTGAACCTAGAAAGAGACTGAGTGAAATTAATAATTAATTATTAAAAGGATGTTCAATTTTCTCTCGGGATTATCATATTTTAAATTTATGCTTGATTTTAATTCTTTGTTTAGAATGAAACTGAGCGAGATAACTGTGGAAACAATATGTATTCTAGTGGAATAAACAGTTTTATCTTCTTGAGGTTGAAATAGAAAAGAACATTGACAGAACTGAACATGATGTATATTCTTTGAAATGTTGCAGTATTTTTTATCAATTATTGTTGTTTGTATGGTGTAAAGACCAAGAAAAGATATGACTAATAGAATGTATAGAATGTATAGAATGTATATTAATCATTAATAGAATTTTTACATTATGTAGGTCCATATTTCTGCTTGGACTAACATATTTTAAGTTTATGAGTGAATTTTCAAGAAATAACTAGAATAAACAGCCATACCATTTTTATTTGTTAACTCTTTAACTGACAAAGAGTTAATGCCTAACATGTTACTTATTTTCCTCTTTGGAATATCATATTTTGAATATATACTTGTTCCAGTAATTACTTTCGAAAAATTCGATTAATTCTATGAATTTGAACGCATTATTTTTGTTCTTTTTAACCTAGACTAAAACTGAGAAAAATAGTAAAAAATTCTAACAGTAGTTTAAATATTGATAGCGTTTCAATTTTAAATGTTTATAATTGTAATATTCATAAATAAAATGACGAAATGAATGTAGGAAATATTCCATTATCTCCTCTTCCTATAACTTCATTAAGATATAAACCTGTCTTTGTATATTAAAATGCGATTATATTAGAAATAATCTCATAGAAAATGTCTATAAAATATTCCATTCAAGTAATATAAACTACTAGGAGGATTGAATTCCCTTAGATTAAAATTCCCTTCACTATCTATCAATAAATAAATTATTAGTCTCTTCACGAAAATGAATTGCCGTTACCCAATAATTTTCATCGTCAATAAATGAACGCAACCATTTTCACATTCTTCCAATCGGCAATAAAATGCTTAAATATGTTCACTATTCACCCTCACGTTTTCACATCTCTCACATCCCTTTCTCTACAATTCTCAACGAAATGGTCGGATAGTTGGTTGCATTGCAAGTAACCTATCATTCCATTGAGACTCGTACCTTTCCACTACCTCGAAAACCTGAAAGATTTTCTACCTAAAACTCATTTTTTGCCCTCACCTTTCCAACCGAAGGGTTTGTTGTGTTGCTTTTAAGGGCTGTATACGGCGGTGGGTAAAATGGTTGATCTATGATGCTCGACGCAGTTTCAAGACTCTTGAAACGATGTCGTGTTGTGAGGCTGCGTTCCGCCGGCCACAGTGTAACCTTTTACAACCCTTTAGGCCGCCACTTGGTTGGATTTATTTGGACGCAGGTAGACGAAAGATTTTGGAGTGCGTAATCAAGGCAATCTATCGAATGATTTCGTTAAAGGGTTGAAAGAGTTTTTGTTTTTCTCGCACCATGCTCTCAAAATCAAAGCGATGAGAATTAAGAGACACCTGCATGAAAAGAACTTTTCCTTTCAGTCTACGATTATAATCAAACTTAAAAAGTGAAAACTTCCTAAGAAATACACGTATTTAATTGAAATTAAACGGGTTTCTTTTTAAAGTAAACGGGTATGTAAATAGTTCGAAAATCGAAAGTGGTTTGATTCAAGTAAAAACTAAAAATTCTTTGGATTTGCTGAGATTTAACGTGGATTTAAAAAAAAAAGTTATATCAACTCGGGGATTGGGAATTACGAATTGATCATTTGCAGATTTATAAGTCGATACAACACTTATAAATCTGCAAACGAGGATAAAATCACTTGTAAGAAGTCCGGACGTGCACCGCTGTAAGGTAAATCCCGGAAGTACTTTGGATAATAGGTTCAAATTAGTCTCAACTTTAAGTGCTTTCAGAAACTGTAATTTTTATCCCATTTTATTAAATCGCTTCTTAAATTAAAAGTGATTTAAGCGTCTTTATTATGATGAAATTAAAAAAAAACAAATGCGGCAATAGAAAAAAACTCAAATTGTTTATTTTCTTTTCTTAAAATACTTAATATGAAGTTCTAGAAGTTTTGAATTGCCTACGTAAATAGAAATGCTGGAGATGTCATGTAATTTCAGATATTATTTATATTTTCTTCTTATATTTATTGATTTATTATTATCCTTATGCAACTCTGGCAAACTGCACACAAATTTAAAAAATGCTGAAAGGATTAATTCAAAAAGAACTAAAATAAAAGCTATCCTATCTCACAAGTTGAGACAATGTACACCTAACAAAAAACGAAATGTTAAAATCGGATTGTTAGTTTCTAAGTTACGCGTCGCCTAAATTCAGCTAGAATTCACCAGTTTTCTTCCCAAGTCAAGCGCGCGTATAGAAGTTGTTCTTCAGAAAACTAATAATATGAACAATCTTGATTGCCCTTAAACCGAAAATAGATCGAGTTTCAATTAATGTCGAATAATAGGAGATCCAATTAGATATTTTCATCGAAAAGTCTAGAATTTCGGAAAATTACCCAAGGATTACACGGAATATGTACTTATTGACAAACCACATGCGTTAGTCATTAATCAATTCAATACCGTAATTGTAACCAGTTGGAATTGCGGTCACAGGCCCATAAGGTGCACCCATGCATAGCCAAACAAATTCAATGCGTTTGCAATACGTCGGTTTCATGAACAATTGCCGCTCAAGTGGAAAGCGATACATTGAGGGTAGCTATGCGAATACATACCAAACCATGGAGTGGCATTGCGCTTTACATGCGCAGCACCGTCGCGGCGAGACGTGTGCGTTCAATTAGAAAACAGAAAAATACCTCACCCGATAGGCATCTGTTTGCTTGCTTGCGATTAATATGCTATTACAAGTCGTCGAGTGCCTATATTCATATTCAACAACACGCATTGCAATTTTACACGCATAAGTGGATTGATAAAATCGCTGTTATTGAAAACACATTGAAATATTCCATACCGAATATAATATTTTATTGAATTATTTGATTTAGGGCAGTCGGCATTGATATGCACTTCATTTGTATGCAATTATTTGATTGCTTATTGTAAGTGACATGAATCGGCATGAATTTGCATATAAATCTATTTTTATTTTTATGCTTCATTGGCTTACGTTTTCATCCTTGCCGATTTTTGGTTAGCTTTGGTTTAGGTTTACGTTTTAGGATGTTAATGTTTAAGAAGGGTAAGTTGTCAGAAACGTATTGGGCTCATTACTGCGATGGAAATGCGTAGTGTTTACGTGAAAATCGGCACCCTCGCAAATCACGCCCATCGATATATTCGCAGCTGTAATTCTGTTTTCGCCCACATTTCCCTGAATGTGGCAATTTAAACGAGTCAATTAGTGTCGATTGGAGGGCTGTATGGTGGTAAATCTCGGTATGGGCCATTAGGGCGTTCGAATTAAGCGTGGCGAACAGCTGAGCGGTTTGCATACTTACATTTTTGTTGAATTTTCTATTATTCCTACTTTTCGTTTATTTGCATTTACACTGTTGGTTTTGCGGTTTAATCTGATGATGTATTCTTTAGTTGTTTATCCAGCCTGTTAAATTAATGAAAGTTTTGTTTTTGTTGTATTACTTTAAACATTGAACGACTGCAAAAAATTGTTGGTTTGGACGTTTAATCACAATTAATGGTTGCTATAAAACTTTTACCAACACGAGTTTGGTATCATTGTTAAGCTTTTTTAAAGGGCATAATTACCTTTTTGTCATTATGCATCCAAAAGTTTCCTAATTTTTGATTACAAGTAATGATGTGATTCATATTTTAAGATATTTATGACTTTTTGTTATTAACCTATATTATGATTTAAATAATCAAACTGAAAACCTTGGTTTCTAAGTTTACAATAGCTTAATTTGTGATATTGTATGATTCGGGTCATTTACTGTTTCTGAATAAAATTAAAAGTTTTGCTGCCTTCATAATATTTTATTACAGGGGCCGGCAACTTTGTTTTGTATGTGTGCCAAAATCAATAACAATCTGTATAAGAATATATTCGGGTCACTGATATGTAAACAGGAATACCCCCTCCCTTTTACCCCATGCGGTATTTTTAAGTGTTGTCGGAAAGGCCCCTCAATTCCTAAATTAAACTGGGTTTCTACATAATAGCAAATGGTCACTTGATGACCCGCGCCTTGTGTTGCCCACAGCTATTATATACCATTTATGCTATTTAATTCGGTTTTAGCTTAAGAGGCTTTGAACACTTGGAAAGCACGTAGCGTGACTTGAGAACCCAACCTTGTCTGACCAATGTGTTTAAACTGATTGCGAGATACTGCAAACTGTAAAGTCTATCAATCTCCTTACAAATACATTAGTCCAACAAAGGTTGGCTCTAAAATAATGTCGGGCGTGTTCCGAGTTTGAAAAGAGCCTAATTGTATAATATATACCTTTTTAAATGTTAATTTACATTTAATGCCGCAAATATTACTTGAATTTGAGGGCATTAATATAAATTTCATAATTAAACCAAACTTTTCCACAAATTGTAATTAATAAAATTCCATCAAATGGGAATTTATGATCTAATACAGCGGTTTCCAAACTTTTTGCAGCTGCGTTCTCTTTTTAACATTAATAATAAACATTTTTATCTTTTAGTGGCGCTTCTAATTTACTCAGACCTTTCAATTGACGTGATAATGTAAGATCACGACGAGATTACACGCGTCCAGAAACGTTCCAGAAGGAATCCCCGCACCTTACTTTAGACTAGTCCATGCCACCCTAGGGCATGCCTCCAAGTTTGCAAATCGATGATTTAATATAAGAGCAGAGATTTATAAATCAGTAATGAAATTAATAAATAATATTGGTTAATATATAAAATGCAAAAGCTCGCTGGCGTTGATTAAATCGGTAAAATATTAAAATTATTATCAATTACGGTTATTAAATTCCTCAATTCTCCTCTGATCATTGAATTTTTTTAAATTTCGATTGCTTGATATTTTTACGGATAGGCGGTTACAAATTTTATTTGATTGGGATTTTTTATGTCATGAATTTGACTGGATGGTTTAATTAATATTTGAACGAATATTAATATAATATACTCATAAAATCAGATTTAAAGGATAACGTAAGTAAATATTTGCATGAAAATATCTTGGCAAGTATGAGAATACTTTCAATTAAATGGAGTTCTGTCTGCAATTCAATAAGAGCTCTTAGACCATAAATTCAGTAAAATACTGAAAATTCATTCAATTAGCAAGGTTAATGGAGAATTAAAATCCTTTCATTGTTTTTTTTTTTTAAACAATTCACATTTAAAGTAAGTAATTTTGGAGTAATTTTATTGAGATGTTGAGTTTCATATGATTGATTAGAGGATGATTCATTATTTGGGCTTTTATCATTTATACATCATTTGAGAGCAGATTAAAAGAAATTGATTAAAATGTTTCTGTCATGGCATATTCAAATATATTACGTAATATGTAAGTTAACATGTTTTAATTTTAATTTTTACCTATACTGAATTTTATTCTGTAATTCCATGAAACCATTTTATTATTGCAATAAAACAATAAAAAACTATATTTTTTTAAATGGATCTGTTTAAAATCTCTGATCGAAATAAACATTTTAGCCACATAAATGGTTAAAACCTTCATTTTAAAATGTAATGTATATAACTTTGAAAACTTTAATAATACATATTGGGAGTAACAGAACTTTTGTCGATGTAGCAAATATTGAAGTTATTAGCTATTATATGATATTATGATGATATGATATTATGATATTATGATATTATTATATGATATATACCTCAATTCTACTCTGACCGTTGTATTTTTTTTTAGGAAATTACTGTTGTAATGGAATTTTTGGGGATATCTTGTTACAAATTGCATTTCATTGAATATACACAAATATTTACAGTAAAATAATAAAAAAAAACTATTCGCAAATATAAACATTTCAATGGATTCTGCACTCTTTTAACATCAGCAATCGAAATAAACATTTTATGGTCTTAAATTTAAAATTGTTGAATAAATCATTTTATTTTTTATAACTGTGGAAGCTTTACAAATACATATTGGAAATCACAGATATTGACGAATTTTAATAAAAATCCATCATTCGCTTCACTCAAATAACTTTTAACGAACTATTGGCAAATCTCTGCATGACGAACAATGCGAACTATCCAACTAGGATGCGTGCATACAACCGGAGAACACCGTTGATTACACGTCGATACCTATGCCCAAACATGCCGCGTCGTGACGATCGATTGTTGAGATATGATGGGTCCCACATCGTGCATACGAAGTGCCAAATGGCAAAACAGCAAAACGGCAAATGGTAAATTCACTAAGGGCACGTGTCCCCTTCATGTTATTGCCATTACGACGATGTGAAGCACCTTGTGGCCAAATCTACTGGTACTCTCAATGAGTACTAGTTTATAAGTACATTCAGCATGAAAATCAGCACACACAGGCGTACCACTGCCGATAGATAGATTCTTTCTGAGCGTACGTAAACACTCGTTATTTGCACATTGCCGAAATTCTGTACTCAAATCAGCGTAGGCAGCATACGTGGCACGCGTGTGGAATCACTACAAGCTGAATAGATGAATTCCCAATTGAATTCCACGGCGCTAAAAGGGGCCCACTTCATTAACGATGAAGTCTGATGTGAGCATGATGTGTGCATGATTTCGCATTCAGTACCACCGCAGAAATACGCCGGAATTGCACCGCAACATACTCCTACATTTGCATTATTACAACTGTTGCTAGTCATGGCTCATATCCTTCTCAAATATTGGAAATAGGAACGGAATTGTCATTTGTATGTAGAATATCGAGAATATAGTAGTGTGGTTATACATAGAGACATGGAGTACGCTTTTGTGGTGGTTTTGCTTTGTACTTTGTTGGAATTTTGTTGCAGGTGCTCGCAATGCGAACGTGAGCACAAATTTGGCGTGGCACGAGGCAGAAATTCATACAATATGTGCCTCTACGATATTTTTTATCAGGACAGGATTTTCCATCATAATTCCAAGCATTCCTCTTTATATTCCCCGTTTTGTTCCCAAAATTAGCCTCCTTTTATAGACGTTACCATAATTTATAAAAAACTATTACCTGGATTCAGTAAAACTAGCCTAAAACAATTAAATTTCGATATTACTTAAAAATGTTCAAAGCCGGAACTGTATATTTCCCTGCAAGGTGTAAAAACATTTATTTCAGACATACAGTTCCACTAAAAAGCACTTTAGACCATTTTTATGAAACAACACAATTATATACTTGTATTATTGCACTTTAAATGAGCAGTGATTGTAAACACACGAACGCAATTAATAAAATGCATATGTTGATAGAAAAATCACACATTCAGGTGTATTATTTACTAAACACACAGAAGTTGAATGAATTAATAAATTATTACAACTAATTAATTTATATTCAGCATGTTATCTCCCAAATAAACCTTCTTTCATAGGCTTATGCCTAATTTATAAGAAACTCTTGTCATAGTTAAAACTAACCTAAGTATTAAAACTAATCTAAAATACTTAAAAAATCATGAATGCTAAAATTTTTTCATAGCCGGAGCTGAATATTTCCCTTCGAGGTGGAAAACATTAATTTCAGGCACGCAATCACACTAAAAAGACTTCTAATCCTTTTTATGTAACAATCCAATTATATATTTGTATTAATGCACTTTAAATAAATGGTGATTGAAAACACACGAACGCAATTAATAAAATGCAGATGTTGATTGAACGACTACACATTCTGATACATTTTTTAATAAACACACATAATTCGAGTGAAATATTTACATCTCGTACTGTTTTTCTGTTAATTTAATTTAACAAATAGGTGTTTTAATGAATATTTTATAGATATTCAAATTTTTTCTATTCGAGTTTTTTTTTTGTAGGAAATATTTAGTTTTATGTTGGATAATATAGCAATAGTAAATAATCAATATTAAATTATTACAATTACAAACTATTTGTGCTGGTAGTCTAGTATTTCAACGACTGCAAAGCTTTTATTCTTTTAATTCCACGTTTATCCCCTAAATTAGCTTCGTAAGACGATTAAACCTAACCTAGCAAAAGTGGCAAAAACTCAGAATTTTGCAAAGCCAGTACAATATTTTTTTATAGGCACGCAATTGCACTAAAAATACTTCAGACCTTTTAAATGTTATAGTACAATTATATGCACGAATGATTGTTCTGTAAATGAGCAGTGAATGCAATTAATAAAATGCAGATATTGATTCAACGACCACACACTCATGTTTTGATTCATCTTTTTACTGATTGTGAACACAAAGAATTTAAGTGGAACATTTATATTTTATTCTCAATTGGGAAACTCCTTTTCACTTTAATGCAAACTTATTATAATTTAATTTTAAAACATGGACGTTTTTACTTGATATTTCCTTGATTCAAATTTTCTCTTCGGTAATTTGTAAGTAATATTTTATTTCGTATTTGCTAAAGTGTAAAATTTAAATTAGTAAATATTCCATAATAAATTATAACCAGCAGTTACTATTGTTACATGATCGCTATTAATTTGACAGCTTCCAAAGTATATTAAATATAAATATATAAATGATCGAAAACATATTGATACAATTAATAAAATGCAACGCATTCATCGACCTGATGCATTTTTACTAAAAACATAGAATTTAAGTGTTTGAGATTTGAGTGAGAAAATGAGTCTCATTTTAGCCTCAATCACAACATTTTTTGACATTTTAAAGCAAAACAATGTTTTTGTTAATTTAATTTTAAAAAATGGACGCTTTTAAAGGACAGGTTACCAAAATTCAAATAGTCTCAATTAGAGAACATATTTTAATTCCTTTTTGTATGAAATGTTTTATTAAGTTATACATTTTTCATTTGATACTCGTTAAATTGTAAATATTCAATATTAACTTATTACCATCAGAAACTATTTGTGCTGGTAGTCGTAGTCCGTAATTTCGACGGCTGCAAAGAAAATTAAAGCAACACCTTGATACCAGCATCATTTTCTGTAACCGACAGTTGCAACCGCACAAAGCACATTCATTCATGTTTATCCAATTTTGGCTGTATTTGTTTTTCTAACGTTCAATTGAAGTACGCAAATGTTTTCATATTTGCCATCGTGTTTTCTGGCAGAAATCACAATATGTTCATTATTAGCGTCAACATGGCAGATGAACAGGAAAAGTGTCGACAAAAAAGCAAAACAAACGAAATAAAAACGCAACCAAAATAGCAGTGGAATAAAGCGTGGGTAAATGTGCTAAATGTTAAAAATTTGTGATTCACAGCGCGTTTTTGTAGTCGGGTTTATCAATCAAACCGACGCAAAATTCGATGCATGTTTAATTAAAATTCATGCGTTGATGTTCATTTTATAATGTTATTAACGATATGCGACATTAACTAGATTTTGAATTTTGATATCGGATTGAATGTTAAGTTCATTTAATGAATTGTCCATTTTGGGGAAATAATTAATATTCATTTATTTTCTGTAGTAAAAATTTAATAATAACTGTGTTTGTTTAATATTTGGCTGAGTTCTAGAAATCAGTTTACCATTTATTCGAGTGCAAACATGGAAATGTAACGTGAGAATTAAACCAAAACAATGCTTTTAGTTGTAACATACGACGAACATGCCCTTACGCCAATAAATCAAACGAAAGAGTCAAGCGAACACAGAGTGTAAACGTTGGCGGCTATTAGGTAAGCCAATACGATATTGTATATATGGCGGCGGATGATTTTTTTTAATGTGTAAATTTCAAATAGCTCAGGATGTGCCTACTCTTCGAAATAATTGTAGGAAATCAAAATATAATCATTCCATGGGTGGAAAATATTCGTGGTATATTCATGATTGAAATATGATCATGTATCACATGATTGAAATATTTCTTTTGTTTTTGCTTCTGTATAACTATCAATTTTATGACTTTTATAAATCAACTTTATGAATTCATTTTCCCATGTAAAGATCGGGCTGAATTTATTTCTAGACATAGTAAACATTACATATATGCTTTGATATGAAAAACACGATTTTTGTCACTGTTTTACAAGTTTAATTGATAAATGGTACGATGTACATTTCGTCGTTAGCGAGACAAGTGGATCTATCAAATTTTGCAGAGAAAAAAACACAAAACCAACCCAAAACTTATTCTTTCCCGTAAATAGAGAACCTCTCAAGACTTCCCAATACATAAAAATCACCGATAAGAAGTTAGCAGCGAGCCTTCCAGCAGCGTGATCAAATTGCCCCATTTAAAATAACACGTAAAATAAAAT
>JAODAC010015098.1:0-22311 GCA_027575185.1 Mimaenictus wilsoni | reverse complement strand
TAACCACTTGACGACTCAGGGCTTACAAAAAACGTGAAAAACATGTGGTGTAGACTAAACAGTTCAAAAGTTCTTTCGCGCCAGACTAAATATAGATAATTTGGCGACAAATATAAAAAAGGGCTCAAACTTGCCTCGCCATTCACAACACCCACCCTCGAGAGATTGGTGTGGCGAGTACAGAACCCCTCACCCGTTCTGTACGTTCTGTATTCCGGATTTTTCCGCTTGCGTATGTCCAGAGTGGTAACTTTTCGTTGTAACATTTTACTTGCTCGTGAAATATGTAAATAAAGTTGTTATCCGAATCTTGGACAGCCTAATCAATTATGCGCTTTCACCTTCTAAGGGGTAGTCCAAGCCCTCATTTTGTGAATGTCCTATGTTTGAACTTCGTTTTTTGTTTTGCTCTAAAATAATTTCTCAAAGAGTTTCCGGCGTGGAATTCCGTGGCAACTTGGTTAATTTTGAAATTTGTCAAACTTCTATGTTCAAACCCAACCTAGGTCGAGCGTGGCCTGGGAAATTCCGCGGTTCTGATCACCCTAAATGAAGAAGAAGGTGGAATCCTCTTGTACGGCATTATAGTTTGTATTCATTTGGAAGATTTAGAAGGTTTTTAAACATTTTCGGTCTATTTCTTTATATTAAAAATGAAAACCTCAGAAAATCAGATTAGTATAAGATCAGGAGTGAGCAGCCTTATTTGTGATCTGACCAGTAAAAATACTGTTTCATGGCGTATATACATCGGACCCCAGATTTATCATCCCTGCATTAAATCATATTAAAGCCGATAAACACGATTTCTATTTCAGTTTCTCCGATTCCGATTTTGCATACAAACCCGTGAGTTTCGGATTCATGTAAATCCGATTCAGACATCGCATTTGGATATTTTACCAATTAATCGAAACCAAAATTTCCATCAAAGATGCAAATTTCTATTTGCACATTTTTAGAGTTAATTCCACTATCTCAAGAAATGCATGTAATTAACTCCTAAAATAACAAACATATTTATGAGTTTATTAATATTCAGCCTTGAATTTTATTACAATTTAGTGTAATTTAGATAAATAATATAACAGAGGTCGTAATTAATACAGTTCTTATTTTAATTTTTACTGTGACTGTTCAACATTCTGTATGTGGAAATATACAAAAGACTTCATTTACAAATCGACGAGGATTAACTGCCTCTCTGCAGGGGCAATAGTTCTCCGTGGCCAAAAACTTCCTTACGTTCACTGTTATAAAATACTAAAAAATACTAAATGAAATTCACCAGGATTACGCGATAGTCCTTTGAAACATACTTATCTTACGGAAAATTAAAGTATGTCCCCTTTTTGTTTTATTTATCGAAAAGGAGTACGTGGAATATATTATGTTCCAAAAACATATACTAATCGATTTGTTAATAAATAATCAACGTTTCAGCAAGTTGTTCGGCGGTATGTTCGATGTCTTTTGACCACAAGGGCTCTATTCTCGTTGGATGTAAAGCAAAGTGAATTCTTCTTATCAATAATATTAATCCCTAATAGTATCCCTAATAGGCTAATTACATTGCAAAAGAATTGAATAGAGTTAATGCCCATTATAGTTGATACTCGGTAAATCAGTTACACACAAAAAACCACATGTCCTGCTAGATAGTACGCTAGTAAACTCGATAACTGCTGACCGCAGTGTCCCTGAAAGGACGGATGTATAGCAAATTTAATTTTCTTCTAATCAAGAGTAATTGATTTCTAATATGAGTAAATTTTAAAAGAAATTAATAGATGTAATGATAATAGTAGCTCACCTTTATTTTGACATTTAACTGTACCCTAACAAACTCCTTCGCCAGTAACCTTTTACATTACATTAAAAAACTCAACAACAATTTAAAAATAATATTTACAAACAAAAAAAAAGAGTAAAAATAACAACACACCCACTCTATTATGTCATCCCTCTCCTCCGCTTCCATTTTTCTTGCACTATTAGCCTCACTGTTGTCACACTCTCCCCTCCCTTCCCAGCCACTGTCTTACATTTCCATCCGCGCATTCCAAACCATTCACCACCCCCTCATATACAACAAGATGATCCCTCGCATCAACACCGCTCCTACACCACACACACCTCATGTTCCATTCATACCTTTCTTCCCTGCTCTTCTGTTCCACACCTCGCCCTGACCATAATCCTTTTCTCTTCTACGGTCATGTTCTTTTTAAAAATATAGGCGGGTCTCCGTGCTATTGTTTGGATTAGGCCGTATCCTGGGTTATACGCACTGTTTCCGATACATTCTTGGCGCTTCTGCTCTTCCACCTCTTGACCCCTTTCACGCTCAAACCATTCCTATATTCTAAACTCGCTTACCATTGCTTCCATTGCCTGTTCAGACATTCCCACATTCTCATACTCCCTTTTTCTGCTTTCTCTCCATCCACATACCCCTTTCCTTGCACATAATGCCCATATCTCCTTCACCAATCTCCCTTTCCTCATTCCACACAGTTTATCCTCAAATCGTGCTACTCTACTCACAGACTTCCATTTAATTGTCATTCCTCCACTTTCTTGCAACACAATGTACCTTGGGGTACATCTCTCGAGTCTCATCAAATCATTGATGAACCATGCTTGCTCCTTCTCAATTACCTCCCATTCACTCAGTCCCCACACTTCCACCCCATACAATAATCTAGGTTTCACACACACATCCCATAATCTCAGCACGACATCCCAGTCGCCTAGCTTTGCATCAATTTTACATGACCCCCCACTTACCATTTGCACTAATCAGGAACCCCAGGTACGTAAAAATATCCACTCTCTTGATCAGTTCTCCCTTCCACTTCAGAGATTCTAACCTTCTCCGACTACCAGCATTCCTACACAACATCCACTTAGTCTTCTGCACATTCACTCTCAATCCTCTTGTATCCAAATACCTTTCAATCCTCTCTAACATCTGTTGCATGCTTTCCCTGTCCTTTGCCATCACGTCATCTGCATAAGCGAGCATCCCTACCTTAGACATTCCCAATACCATGACCCTTACGCATTACCTCTTCCATAGGACTAAGGTATAGGTTAAACAGAAGACGGCTCATGGTACAACCTTGGCTCACACCTCTAACACTCTTAAATCTTTCGGACTCCTTTCCATTTATTTTCGTCGCTGCCCATGTCTCCCCATACACCCTGTGCCCCCAATAAACAATCTCCTCACTTACACCCTCCTCACTCAGGCACTTTACCACCTGGCCCCGTGATAGTGATAATATTAGTCGATATAATGAAATAAAATACTTCTGGGTTTTCGTTAACTTTGATTCAAATGTGCCGAAAGCATTCACGTTAAAATATTTAACCCGTTTCACTCTTTCCCGTTTCTTCAAACTCCTAATCAATTTTACTACCAATCACCAAAACCGAGACAACAACAGAATTGTTATTAAACCAACCTTTGTCTGGGCAATATTGTGTTAACAAAACGTTGATAATTCATACTTTTTAATAATGTTGCAATATTCTGAAAATCATATCTTTTGATATAGTTTTCACTGACAACTTAGACATAGTCAAACAGTTTAAGAAAGTAGATGAAATATTCTTTCTGCCCACCTGAGCAGCCTAGTGGTAGCATCTCCGCTTACCACGTAGGAGTACGGGGTTCGATTCCCCGAGGTGAGCAATCCACCGGGTGAATATTATTCACCTACAACTTACTACAAACACTTACAACACTAAAAAAATTCAACACCCAACATGCTACCCTCAACATTCAACACTCAACATACAACTACTACCACACAACAACTACTACAACAACAGAAACAACACAAATTGTAAACACAAAATTGTAAACATACAAATATATATGTACAAACACGGCGGAAAAACCTTAGGGTTGATAGCCATTAAAATATATACATTAATTTTTTTATTCTTTCTGTGAAGATAAAGAAAATTGTATAATTCCTTCCAGAAGTCCCCAAAAAATTACAGAATAACGTTAAATGTATAAATTCCCTATAATTAATCATTCGCGTAAAAGAGGCTTTTAGATCAAGGACACTCTTAGATCAATACCTAATAATGGTTAGTTTCCTTCTCAGAAACAACCACATACCACAACTATAATATAAGGGAATGTAACCTTCAGTTATCAGAAGGTGGCTTATTAAATCTTTGCCCTTGGCATCCCGCCTGCTTCCCGTTTCTTGCTCCAGTTATGCCCTGCTTTCGTCTACCATCCGTGTTTGCCCACCCCCGGTATTACCATTGTTGCGGTTAAGCGAAACAAGTGCATGCACGTCACGGGAAATTACGCCTGACCTATATGCGCTACACCGGAGCGTCCCACTTTTTCCCCGACAAGCATTTCCCACAAAACATCCCCGAGCGTGAAATACCTGTGCCATCGTTGACTACCTACGCATATGATGTGCATCTCGGAGGAATTAACCGTATAGTCGGATATCGATTACGGGGGCAAACGCGATTTTCACCCCAGTCACGCTCATCATACTGCTGTGGCGTCCCGAGGAGAGATTGAAGAGATCCGAAACGCGTTGGCGTACTTGGGTGGTAATTATCAGCTGCATTGCGCCTCGGCACGCACCACAATCCCTGGCCCCGCATCTCGTCTCGTTCGCCGCCTCGCATTTGGAATCAATCGCTGGGGCTTTCCCAGCTTGACCGCCTGGCTTCCGAAGCGTGATTCGCAAATCCCGCCGGACCGTCGTATTAGCGGTCTGCAAGTTCCGCAGACTCCTCGTGTGAAGCGAAGCCGTGAGTGTAAGACAACGGCAAGGGCGCATAAGACCCGCTATTGTCCTGTCCTCTCTTCTCCTACCCCTCTCTGGCCATGTCTAATCAGCCCGGCATGTTCTTAAACACCAATTAAGCGCCTTGGCTTTCAATCTATCTTCCTGTAACATTGAACACATCGAACAGTCATTAGCACCCCAAGCATCCACTATCCTTGCAAGTTATAAACGCAAGTTTGTAAGTTGGTGTTGGAGTCGTGTATAACTTGGGTTAAGACACACTTGGTCATAATGTCTGCAATTCGAAAGAATTTCCATAAATAGAACTTCCATATTTCCCTACCCATATTCTCAAAAGTGGATATCATTTTCGCCACATTTCTACGTTCTAAGTCAATATTTGTTCTTGAAGTTTACAGAAGTTTTATGAACTTATAAAGTTCAATCAAAGTTTCAAAACCTGAACTTTGATAAGTCTATTAAAAATGCAATAGCTTGAGGGAAACGAGGTTTGGAAATTTCTAGTAGTTTGGTATACATAAAACTACTTTGTTTTCAATTCTTTTCCGAGTACTACTTTTCTTCTTTCTTTTTTTACCCGAGTAGTTGCTGATCGGCCATAGGCCATTGGTCTTCTTCAGGAATAAGTATTGGTATTGTGAACATATGAATTCCTTTTGGGCAGGTTGTTAGCCTGGGTAACCACAGATGTCAATGAAGTTACCCGAGCGAGTGTGACCATCTGGATTTGCCTGGATTTGCCTCCTCCGTAGTAGATAACAATCCTACCTATAGAAATGTATCAAATCGTATTGATAATATTCCACATCAAAGTCGTTTAAACATGGAATCGCTCGTACGTACCTCGCATTTAAAGTCCGAAGAAATCGGTAAAGTATATGACAGTATATGACAATACCTTTTATAGCGAAAAATGTGATTTGAGACTTTCCAATGCAGTCAAGTACAACATTCGAACCAGCAATAATGAACCCGAAATGTACTTTTAGAAACCAGGAATTAGGAAAGCAGAACCCTATTACGACAAAGTCACGGAAAGAAAGCAGAAAAAAAAAGTTATTGATATTAGAACCACATCGGGAAAACTTGTAAACATTCACATACCCAAAGTGAACCGTATAAGAAATTCAGTTTTCCAGGTAGTAATTCTAGCAAAACTTAGTTTTAATTACATTCAATTAATTTTAGCAGTTGTTTATCATTTCTAAAGTTTAATTAATTGATAAAATAGGAAAATCACTAATTACTTATTACCTTGACGCCACTGGATCTTCCGTTCTTTGTGAAATTAGCTTGTTAGCATTTAAACGCATAAAACATGTATGTCTAACGACTTTTTCCTATAAATCAAACTCACAATGGAAGAGTATACATGAAAGACAACATGTTGGAAGTGCGACGAGGACGGTTTAATTTTAATGGGGGGAGGAGTTACGTCACCAGACAAAAGATGGCCGCCTCTATAGGAAACCCATCATACACCAGATTGACAGTGCAAGTTACACTTGCGCAAGTAAGGCAGGGGGCGATAGGAACAAACATCTAGAATAACCCAACGAAACAACTTCACTTCCGATTCTCAATTTATTGAAATCACTAAAGAAGCGTAGTAGCCCAGTTGGTAAGATCGCTGCTTACCACGTAGGGGGTTCCAGGTTCTAATCCTGGTCGTGACAGTAACTCTTCTACTCGCTCCTGCAACCACATTAACATCTGTGGTTGTCGTTATAGAAGTCTTCTTCACCTTGGGCGAGGCTGGTAACCTACCCAAAGGGAATTAATATGATCATAGTTACCTAGAAGTAATTCTGGAAGAATGACAAGCCACACGCTTACGCCCGGTCAGCGACAAGGCGAGTGAACGAAGAAGAAGAAGACTAAAGAAGCTGTCAAGAATTCATTTGAATAATTTATTTGCCAAACAATCGTTTGCTTGAGTTTGAATAAACTTCGGTTTGAGACTTCGACCAAGTATTATATTCCATCCGCCCACACCAAGAAACATAACTGGTCTACTAATCGCATCAATACTTACTGACGTTCATATTTAGTAGATATGGATCGCCTTACATTGTTCAAGTCCAAAAGGTTGAAAATGAAATCATATTCAATAATTCCCACTATCACAGGACAAAGGCAAGAGATTACAATTTCTTCAATAACGCATGAAGAATACCCATTATTAATTACTACTTACTGATAATACTACTACTACGTAATATCTACAAAATACACACATCGAAGTAATTACTATCAAAACAGACCCAGTTCCGTAAAAAACTCCTCAGGGATTTATTCTCATACATTACATGATTAACATGTCAGAATTTATAAGCGTAAATTATTTGTCAGATTAGTTGATGTATAATACGTCCCTCAAAATTGTTCCAATAATTACTAATTTATAAATCATAAACGTGGATACAATCCCATTGAACTCCGGACCAACCAGCTAACTTCGAACGAGACAAAACACCCTCGATCGCTACATTGTTACTCAGGATAATCAGGATAATTGACTAAAGCGGCACGATGCCCTAGCACTGATTACTCGCAATTACATATCAATACGCTTGGATTTACATGCTAATACACAAAATTCGTGCGTACATCCTCAACGGCAACATTTGGTCCACCAAATAAAAATCAAAGCAATCCCACGCTGAAATATTGTATGCGTATATTAATAAATTTGCAAACACAATTGTAATTTACACCGATTCGGGCGTTAATGGCCGCCAGCGGCTGAGTTACTGCCGACCACGTGGCACAAGCACTGCGGCTGCAATCTAATTTCGTATGCGTAAATTCGCGTGCGAAGTGCGAACCAATCACTGGTCGACGCACACGGCCGCAGCCGTAATGATAAAAACAAATTGCGCGCGATTTCGGGACGCCGGGAATGCGTTAAACGCACCATTAAACGCTTTTCAAAACCCCCGCACGCTTCTAATTACTTGATTAACGATTATATTCAAGCGGGCGGGCGGGAGCATAGATTTGCCGAATGTATAAATTGCGTCCGCGGCGCGTTGATAGAGAGATACGTTTTACGGCGCATTAATTATAATCGCAAATAAAATTATACGAGCCGTGCAACGAGGTGTAAATGTGAAAAACACGCGTTATTTACGTGCTCTGATTTACGCAAATCGAGTGTAACCTCATACAGAATATTCCATAGCATGTAGTTAATGTTAATGTGTATAGGTAATTATGAAGAATTTGGGTTATGTGCAATACATTTCAGGAATTCTAAATTAGGAACCTGAACACAAAATGTAAGTGGTTATTTAAATATTGTTTGGGACTACATCAAGTATAAGTATGCGTTGAATATACTGGAAGAACATTGTTACTACAATCAAGAGTAGTATTCGGGAGTAGCATCTTGACAGGATTTGGAATACTGGCTCGGTCTAGGCGACTAGGTAGTCGCCGCGTCCTCGCGACAGTTGCTGCTTTGAAAGTCCTGTATGCAGCGTCGGTCTGGAAATAGGATGCAAAAGCTTAGAGATATTGCAAGGTAATGAGGAACGCTCTGAGAGGTGGAGCTTTATGAATTACGTACCTCTAACGTAGAGTGTCCAATACCTGAGGTCACTATCACTATCATACCGCATCAGAGAGGTGGCAGAAAAAAGGATACCCAGAAGAGAACTTTAGCTCAATGGCAGATGAGGGGAAGAGGCGCGGTTAATTTGTCCTCAACTTAAAGGCTGGTATGGAGCATCACCCCGAGGAAAGGGATATATGGCGCACCTGTGATAGCTCAGAGCTAGTTCGGAAAACCTCCTCCACAGAACGACAGCGACTCCTGGCTGTAAGTACTGTGTCAAGAGAGAAGTTGATGCTCGAATCTTGTATTAGGTGGGAAGTAGAACGGAGAAAGCGTAGAGAAGCTACGATCATCGCCCCAGAGGATCTGGGGAGGGGAATGTCTGAATCTGAGGGGATATGCGGATATATGAGAGATATGCGGAGCGCGAAATAAGGTTCGGCCACCTATTCTGATGTAATGCCTTTGAATTTCGGGGTATAATATTGCCAAGCGGGTAAGAGATCGGATAATTCAGTTCAAGAGATCTTCCAATCCCATACTCTGACTATAAAAGTTTTCCACAAACCACAATAAAGAAAGTCCAGGTATAGTATTGGTACAAGGGATTGTATTGAAATTGCAACTATGAGGGTCTATGCGGAGAACCATTTCCTTACCATGTGTCAAAAATTCCCAGATTTGCCCAAAGAGGTATCTCCATATGATTGCCTACTAATTAACGGCCAATCGCCAATCCTTTCGCTACTTTACAGAAGTAGATATTTTGTTCAGATAACTGCATCTAGGAATAGGACATGTGTTGGCAATAGATCTGGGAGGATTATTGCGAGTGGTACTATGAATAGCATAGGGACCATTACAAGAATTATGATAATGCATGAAGTAGGACTAAATATGAGACTGGGACCTAGGACCGAAGAGGCACTAGGACTTGGACTACGACTAATACTGTCTTTGAATAAATATAGAACAAGTACTGGATGTGTCACTTCGACTAGACCTAATTATATTTGTCATTTAAAGCTAGGATCTGAATATCAACTACGACTGTATATGGCATGGGTCACAGATTAAAAATTATTTTCGGACGTTTAAAGGCAAGGGTAGGAAGTAGCTTGAAGACTAGAATTAGCAATGGTACTAGAAATGAAATTAGAAATTGGGTAGCACTTGGACTAGGATACATAGATTTGATATAAATCTAAGTCAGGAACTAATATATGAAATAGACCTAGGACTGTAAGAGGTATATTATGACCAAGACTGTACTTGTACTGGAAGTACCTACAACTGACTATGTTCAGAACCGCGAAATTACCAAGGCCACGCTCGACCAAGGTAGGGTTAGAACAAAAAATAGGCGGACTCCACAGACCACGGTCGCCACCAAATTCCACGCTGGGGACCCGGGAAATGTTACAAAAGTACCAAATCCAAACAAATGCAGGGCTGGACTCGCCTCGCCGTTTTCAACAGGCCATGTTACCAGAATTAAAAGAAATGTCTTTGGAACTTCGCCTTCGACTGAAAGTATCGTTCGGCCTGGAATGTTATTCAATTTATGTACGGACCTCTGGCATTAAATGACATTAGGACTAGAAGGAGAGCTAGAACTAGCCTTAGTAATGGAATTAATACTAGAGGTGCTATTGGTACAAGGATCAGTGCTAGAACTGGAAAATGCATTACAACTAGAACTATGGCGACAACTTGTATGGGAACTTGAACCTTTTGATATAGAATTAGGATATTTCAGCTAGAACAACATTGACCCTGGAACTAGTATTAGCAAAGGTACCAGGACTAGAACTAGGGGTGACATTGATACAAGAATAAGTGCCAGGATTGGAAAATACATTACAACTAGATATATGACAACAATTTGTATTAAAACTTGATTTCTATATCGTTAGATATATATAGTGTTAGATTATATAGTGTTAGATTATTTAAGTTAAAACAAGTCGAGGACTGAGAGTAAAATGTGATCGGGAATTACATTCAATAAACCATGTTCGAAAAAGTCTATTCCAATGAACAACCCACACGAAAATAATCCTTCCTAGTAAACCCAAATTCCCATATTCATCTAATGGCACTGTAATTCATCTTTGGAGGTTGGAATAAGAAAGATAATAGAGCAGTTTGCCTCAAACATGAGCGAGTTTAATGGCGGGCTCCTCACTCACGGAATTGTCGCCAACTCTTGGTGTGAAGGGGCCGGCAAGCTTATCCAGCGCGATCACACTTAGCACACAGTTTTATTTTTATCGCCTCGTAAAACTTTGGCCTATTTTCCCGGCGTACGTGCACGTCACCGTTTCCCAGCCACCAGCCACCTCATCTACCAGCCAACCAACATCGTCTTATCGGTATTCGTAGGCGAAAAGTAAGACATTGCGTTTCGAGGGGGTTTTGGGGCCGGCCTAATAACGCAATAAATTATCGATTATCAATTTAGGTATTATTTGGTGTGAAATTTGCTGGGAGCCAAGTTGTTTGGCGGACGCGCGTTTCGCGCATTGTTTGCGTTTCGCGCGCGAATTGTTTCTTCAGCTTACCCACCAGCCTGCTGTGCACATAGCTTCCGGCTTCCCGTCTTTCCAGCGCCCCGGCGTGCGCGTCGCGCGATAACCTGCCTCTCCCGATTCCGTTTTCGGGACTCCTATTCACTCCTTCCGTAGGCCAGCCCAGCTAGCAGCCACCCGTCGCTCCCACATGCGCTTCGGCTGATTATCGTGTGTAAACAGGTGTCTCCGTCGTCTTAAGCCTCCCAGCAATCATAACTTTGTATATTAAGTGCCGCACAATCACACCGCATAACCTTAGATTACAAATTAGATATTTAGCTCTAACATAAGAGCTAGATTCACAATCACCGAAAATCTTTATTTAAATAAATCAGTTTAATTTTCTTTTTGATAAAAGGAGAGTTAAACATTTAAATTGTGAATTCAATTCAATTTTTAGGAAATGATTTATGTTTGCAGATGGAACAGATAATATAGGATTAATTGTAAAGCCTAAAGCAAAGTGTACTGTATCACTGACCGAAGTGTTCTGTTATGTGGATTGACCGAAGGGTGTGTTCCAAAGAGTAACCACCTCTTTAATATATTGAGATGTGTCACCTGCTGTTACTACAGGTGTAGGCTATAATAACATGGAGCAACCTGCCTCCAAATGAATAAATTATGATCTGCCAACGAACGTGTCACCATGTTTTCAATAACATGTTTATTAGTTAAGATATATCTAGAGAAAGAATAAAATATCTCGAATATTGTCAATCATGTTTGCCACTTGAGCAATTTTATGGGTTTACTGATAATGGCTGTTATTTTAATAAATTTTCAACGATTCCAGGCGTTATTATTGAAAAACATCAAATGCCCAAGATAACACCATTTTTATGTAAATAATTCAACATTACATCAGTACAAGTGGGTAAATTTGTTCTAATATGAATGTAGACAAGTCAAGATCCATCAATGTCATAGGATACTTGAGACGTGGGTCAAATAATGCCTTTTTTATAGCTCATTGGTGTTATTAGTTCCTAAAAGGACCCCACTACCCCACTACTACCGACTACCTAATGCCAGTTCACTCCTCACATTAAACTACACAACGCTGCATTACACTACACTAGACAACACTACACTACACCCTGCACTATACAGCCCAACACTACACTGAACTCCTAAAATTTTAATTCTTTAAATTACAACAAAAAAGTGACGAATATCTAAATGTCCACGACGCGCCGCGCCGCGTTAAACTTGTTAAACGAAGTAAAATGGAAAACTCGTAGGTCATGGCTGTACAAAGAAAGACCCTTATGTTCACAAGTGAAACGTACTGTTCCAAGAAGTCATGAATATCACTAATGACCAACAATGTTTGTTCAAAATGAGTATATATAATTTCATAAAATTGTCATTTTTTGCAAGAAGTAAGTAGTGGTCCTCCTGATATACTCAAAGGAGAATTTCCATGCGGGCAGGTAAGTTAAGCATGATCCAAAGTCAGCCACAACGAACCATTTCGAAGGGCCAATTACTGCGGTTACACCTACGCCGGCAACGCCCAGAAAAGTAGTGGCCCTCTCATATCAGTCAAAGTTCATAGGGACCCTTTCCCATGTCCCCGGGAATGTGCCAAAATGCACAAAAGGGGTTCCACCCACCCATTTTTGACAGTGCCTCCAAACTCCCCGAGGAGGACTCCCAAGCCGTTCCATGTCCACGTCCATTCCACCATTCTCAATTGAATAAGCAGAGTTGTTTGCCTTAATATCACTGGCTCAAATGCTTAATGGTCAGTGTTTAATACTTAGATTATGGATGATTTTGATCCATAGCCCAAAACATGTTATCGACCCCTGAACTATATGAAGATTAGTCGTTTATATCTAATTACTAGATCAATACCAATTAATAATAGTGTATAAATTCAAAGCGAGTTAGAGAATGCCCAAGTTGAAATAATGCTATTCAAATTTCTAGTCCTCATTGCAATTTTAGGACATTGATCAGTATCACATGTTTTGCCGCCCCTTGTGGCAACTCTCACCACTGTTTCAGTAGTTAAATTTCACTTAATCGAATATAATATATCTCTAATCTCTCATGTAACTTGTAATCGAATAACATCCACGTGCCCGCTGGAAAACTTTATTAGACTAAGAACAGAGATAAATTAGGCCACATATTGGATATAGTTGATATTAGATTAGACATTAGATATCGAATACGAAGGTTTTTGTGGCGTAGTTTTGAAAGTTGAGGTTAGCGCTGAAGAAAAGCAATAACCGCCAGACTTATCGCCAGCTGCATCGGTCGTTATATCCATCTATGATTACATCGCGTTTTGCCGCCACCGCAAGAAACGCGCCATAGCGTTATGGCTTCAAAGTTCGCAACACTCCAAGCAGGGAGTCAAAACACCCATTTGATTCGAACCAAAAAAAAGAACATATAGCCGTTACCAACTACAGCTGGGCGGGTGCGCCATTCGATTTCTTACGTGCCCCGAAGAAGTCAACGACTTTTGTCTGGTGGCCCGTGCTGTTATTTTAATATCCTGTGCTTTGCGAAATACATTAAGAGTCGGCAAAATAAACAAAGTGCCATTAGTCAGAAGTCACCAGGAAGCATCTCCAAGTTGGCAGCACTGAAACCTCCACCTCCGCTGGTAGCAGAGGTCGCTGGCAAGAAGTTTGACGGGGTGCTATAATGGTCGGATTATTCCAACAAAAACAATCATGCGCGACTGCATACCACGTTGAGAGAGCGCGTTTATGCTAATTTCAATTTGCATATATTTTCGGAACAATTTTAAGGAGTTCTCGCCTTCGCCGCCGCGTCGTGCTCCTGATCTCTAGCTGGGCCTGGGTGGGAGTAGAGTGCGCATAGTGAGTTGAGGGTTTGGTTGCTTGGTTTGGCTTAGTGGGATGGGAATGGGATGGGATGGAATGGGGAAGAGTGCGAACGCTCGGGACGTGCCTCATCACAATCCGCGCGCACACTTTGCATTTGATGATGATAGTAATGTCCCATTTCGTGCACCCAAACACAACCACTACTCTTCCAAGTCTGGTGCCATTACATTACCGGGTCCTGCCGGCGGGAAGTTGAGAAGATGGAAGATAGAGTGGACGACTGCGTGTGACATGACGGATGTTATGACGTCGCGGTCATATCCAAATCTAATAAACACGAATGAAGTGCGAATGTGAACACCCTCCGACTTATTCAGACCAGTCTGAATGAACCCTTAAAGATTCCAGCTTGCATCAGCGAGTTTTCACGCGTGGTCGTAGCGTATGCATGCATACAGCAGCCATCAACTGTCAGAGATTTGAAGCGAACTGCCATGAGACGTAAACTTGAGGGCGTAAGGGTAGAAAGCTAAGCAGTTAAAGCGGTGGTAATCATAGGCGTGTGAAGAATTCGTTTCCAAGGGATTTCATGATGCGAGTCAGGGGGAAAATGTAACTCAGACGGTTTTGCCTTTGATTGACACCAGTCAACAGCCATAAACATATGTATAAATCGGTGGTAAATGGCTCGAAAATTGGAATTTGGAATTTACAACTCACTTGAACTGAATTTTCTACTTGGGAGGTTCATATTAACATAGAAATTATGTATAAATAATATAGTTTCAAAGAAACTATAAGACATAAAAAAATTGCTGACATCTTTTTGACATAATTGCTTATCAGAACATTTACCTAGATGTTCCTATTAATCTTCTTAGGGAATATCTGGTCCTAAAAATACATATTTAAAATATGTTAGTTTTATTTCTTTAAATATAAACTAGGTGCAAATTTAAGCGAGCAATAAAGCTAGCCGACCATGTACTTAAGGTCTTTATCTGCGCGCAGAACGTAAATCTTCACGTGATCTTCATTTTGCACCCTTTTTTCCGCCAGCGAGGCGAAGAAAAACAAAAGTCGAAGCGGCGGTTGCCGCCAACAAGATAGCGAACTTTCGCACGTGTGCCACTCGACGCGGCCACCCGCCCAACTTCACCCACTCGCCGGGGCCCGGTTAAATTATCTCCCTGCCGCCGCCACCGCCTCCGCTGTCGACTCCTCTTAAGATAGTGTTTAGTAGTTCGGAAAAGGCAGGAAGTCGAAATGTAGTCGCGCTCTATATATCCACGTGCCGAGCTGCACGATTTTCTTCGGTAACTTTAAGCGTTTCCCTCGGAGTTTCCCCGGTGGGTATGTGTGTCGACCGGAAATAGCCGAAAGTGTTTGCTTACAGCGGTGCTACAAGCGCCCGACCGGATGCTGCACGACGAACGCATCACATTTGAAAAGCGCCAGAACAAGAAGCGCAAAAT
The DNA here is from genome assembly GCA_027575185.1 of Mimaenictus wilsoni. Taxonomy (NCBI): domain Eukaryota; kingdom Metazoa; phylum Arthropoda; class Insecta; order Coleoptera; family Staphylinidae; genus Mimaenictus; species Mimaenictus wilsoni. The sequence continues at coordinate 7,092 of JAODAC010015098.1, read as the reverse complement.
GTATATTTCCACCTTATGGTTAGACGCATAGAATGAAAACTCATGGAGAAGAAGATGTCTTTAGATGGTCGACGCACGCAGGTCTTAAATGTTTAAAGGAGCGTGCAAATTTTACGGGCGTACGCCCGAAATTTGATGCTTGTCACATCCGTTCGGTTTTGCTAAATATTTCGTATTTTTAAATATTTTAAACATGAGAAAATGACATTTTGCTCGTGCGCTCGAGCTCGAGAACAGCGGCAATGCAGCGTTTTCCGGACTTTTTCAGTATGGTCGTCACGCAGCTCGCATTAATTTCAACTTTTCGGCCGGTCCGGGATGAACGAGAAATGAAAATAAATTTGGCTGACCGTGAAACGCATACGTGCGTGAATAACAGCGCGTTCATAACTTTTCCCAACATTCTCTTCTATACGTGTTGGTATTCGTAGAGTCGAATTGAATTGAGGTTAGGTGGTTGATGAAGTCTTGAGGTCCGGTTTCTCAATTCTATGGAAAAATAATATTGTATTATATGAAATTCAGATTATTTATTCTAGTTTATTCTGCTATAATATAACCTCTTTTATTGAAACTTAACCTAAGACCAAAAATTAGTTATCCTATGTCTAACCAAATTCTGAATTATTTATCCAAATTCTGCTTGACTTTCTTCTTTTTCTTCTTCGTCCTTGATAAACATTTTTTACCTGTTCATCTTCAGTGATCATTCCGAAGTTGATGCATACATCTCTTCGGGATGGATCAAGGATCTGTTGCCTCTCGATAATCTGCCTCTTGCGATCTTGACAATCTGTTGTCGTCCATGCGGTCCATATGTTGGTTCCATTGTTTACGCCTCATGTTGCACTAAACGTTGATGTCCTAACGTAGCATAATACAGTAAACTAGAAGAATACTGTATTATGGTAGGTTATGGCGGTTATTAGGTCCTGAACCCACAGATATGAGTGTGATTGAGATGACCACAACCAGGATTTGAATCTAACCAACTGGATTCACCTAGGGCTAGCTGAGTAACTAAATACAAAGCTATCTGGACTTAACCTTATTCCAGCCTAACTATTTTAACCTTTTCAAACTTACCCGACATTTACCAACCTGAATCTAGCCTAGAGATTGGCAACGAATGACTCGCGGGTTACCGAGTAATTCCATGTAACGCACTCCTTTAAACTAAGAAAATTTGATGGCATTTTCAAATTGGCGTTTCAAATCCAGAGAAAACCCCTTATTTTAAAATTGGCGTCAAATTTGGGGGGAGGGCTCCATTTAAGAATGGACGCCAATTCCTAGGCATTACATCATTCATTCCCCTGTTGAGAATGTTTTAAATCGGAAATGTCACTGACCTATACGTCCCTTTTTATTCAATGATGAGGACCACTGTTCTAGCCTATAGAAACCTAATCCTAATCATTAACTTATGAGACTTAACGAAATCTACTCGAACCTAACTGAATAGAACTTAGCAGAACATAGCATATAGGTTCACTGTGTTATCATATATATAACCTATTTAAACCTATTCAAACACAACGAAATCTAGCTCAACTGTGACGCGAACCAATATTGGTAACCCTTTTTATAGCGCGGTGAACGCACTATGTTCTATTGATGTGAAATTATGATGGAAGTTCTCGCGGGACGTGTACTGAGTTAGAGGCCCTTGATGATAACGCAGTGAACCTACTTAAACGTTCAAAAACCAAAATACTTCAGACCGACAACGGGTAGTTGAACCTCTTACGGAGTTTGGAAAGCAACTAGTTTTATTATAGGAAAACTTAAACGTCGTAACTGGCGGGTACCGCCCATACTCATCCCTTCTCATGGTATCGAGACTTCTTTTACAACATTTTACTCCACCTGCCCCTGCCTAGAGAAGGTATTCCCGCCCTTGCAAATACATCTCATTCGGGTACATCCTTTCGCGCTCTCTTTCTCACTGGGGTGCCTATATGTAGCTGGCTGGGCGCAGATGAACACACATATTAACTCTTGGATGGACGTCTTGGAGTAACCTGTAAGTCAGATTTAGCTTATGAGCACCACGCCATTCATTTCCATACTACATATTTTATTATATTTTTCCCTTTTTTTCAACAGAAGAGAACAAAAGAAAAGCGTACTGCATGAAATTAAGATTATTTATTTTAGATTCGCTTATCGCATATAAAACATTCAAGTTTATGCGGCTGTAAAACGAAAAACGATAGGGTTGGAAAAGCGAAAGGACTTAACCCAAAAAGGAGAATCAAGACTGAGTGTTGCTCATATTTTCCTTAACCAAACTCCCGCATATGCGGATAGTTTTATTTTTATTGTGAGCTTAGTGTAAGGACCATGTAGTCGGCCCCCGAAAAAGAAAAACGAACGCGTCAAGTTTCGGTTGGTGTGCAGTGGCGCGCGGAAATCGGACGCGGACGTTAAGGAAATGGAATGATTCCGGAGAAAAGCAGCAGCAAGGCGCATCGTTCGCCGCCGTACGGACGCGATGTGAGCATGCATTTCGCGTTTTCCAATATTGACGATTGTGCGGTCATATCGCTCGCAGCCCTGGTCCCGGTCCCGGCGCAATATGTAAATTCTGGTGCGTTGAACCGTCTAACCACGTTCCGCACATAAAACTACCCGCTTTGCCGTCGTCCTTCAAAACCGAAACCAATGCCAAACTAAAGCGCAGTAAACCACAGCCGAAGAGTTTCCCGTTTCAGCCGTAGCAGGACGGAAAGGATGGGAAAGACTGCGGTTTTGGAAATGCAAAAGAAAAACACAAACACGAGTTCGACGGAAAGCGATAAAAAACGAGGAAGCGGGAGCGCTGAGAATGGGAAGTTGGCCGCGAGGGGAACAGATTTAATTGGCACGAAACGAACTCTATCAGACGCGAGTCCTCGAATGCGCCGCGCATACAAATTGCAGACTTTTTCGAAAAGGAATTGAATCCTTAAATCAATACTCGTGATTGTTCCACGCTTTTATAAGGCACATATGGGCTTCAAGGAGATCGAAAAGGTGGAGTTTATTTTGCAGAACATTGTATTCCAAACTCTTATGTAGAGAACGAAAAATTCAGTGTAAAGTTAATAATGAATATATTTTAAGGCTATCGATTTTTAAGGTCTTTCCGCCGTGAAAATACTTTTCTTTTTCAAATGACTAAAACATTTTTTCGATTTACCGAGCATCGACTACAATGGTCATTAGCTCTATTCAATTCTTTTTTAATGTAATTATTCATGATAGAGGGCTAATACTATTAATAAAAAGGAAGAATTCACTTAACTATGCATCCCCATCGAAAATCGAAACCGAGACCTCGTAGTCAGTAGTTATCGACCATACCACTGTGCCACTTGGCTGGAAAAATTGGAATTACAAATGATCAAAAAATAAATGAATAAACGAACATAAATCTTAAATAGAAATTAAACTGAATTAGTAACTTATATTGTAGTACTGGTGGTGAAGAGGATATGCAGAATATGCAGGTGAGGCTCACCATTCAGTTTAATATTTGAGAGTTGTTGCTTGTTAACTTTTGGTCAGTAGCGGATGGAGCAGAAGAATCCAGTAGATCGAACATAAGGATACAAATTCTGTTACTAAAAATACTGCTAAGGTATTTATTTTGAAGTCAGGGGTAAAGCGCTTACGGAGCTTACGGTAAAGCTCAACTCGGTCAGTAACTTTATTATTAATTTCGCGGCGATATTCGGCCAGGATATAATTGTGAGTAGTGAGAGGTATGTGAATTCTACTTGCTTGCACTTTCGGTAGCAATTCTTCAGTAGGTTTGTTGTTGCATTTGATGGTAATATTGGGTATTCCAATTTTAGGAGTGAGTTGTCTATTAGGGACCTTGATGGTCCATGCTACATGGTCTTCTGTGTTGCAGGCGGATCATTTAGAGAGTAAAGGTGATATGCAGATTAATGTATCGTGGTTACCTTAGCATTTCACACATTTTTTTTTTGGAGAACGGCAATTAATGGTGATGTGCTCAAAGAAAAAGCATTTGCTACATGATTAAGAATAGGATTAGGAAGATTGGATAAGATGACTCTTTAACTGCAGTTTTTAAAGAATATACGGCCTTCATTTATAAGTTTCCCAAAGCTTTCTATATATGCAATAATTAATCTTTTAAGCTTCGTGTTTTTGCCTGTAGCTCTTGATATTATTCTTATTATTCTGATTTTATTATTATTGCATAATATGAAGTTTAGGCCCATGTTTTCACTTGTTTGTGATATGAATTCATCCGTGATTTCTTCTTCTACACTGGTTATAATTGCTGATTATGAGTATGAAGGGGAAGGTGGATTTGTTGCGTTGGTTGTGGATGTTGATGGAATGTCTGCCTTCAGCCACCCGTTTTCCCAGAGGCACAACAGTGTTTTCATTGTTAGTTTTCAGGATACAACCTGAAGCAATTTGTATAATAATATCACAGTTGTTAGTGTTGCCAATAGCAACCCGCGAATTAACGCGAATCTTTTATTTTTAGCAGGATTCGTGGACTACCCGTCCGATGCTAATTGCTGAAGATGTTGAAGAGAGAAGTAGATGTTTCGGGAGTAAAAATGTGACTAAACTTTATTTGACTAAATTCTTACGAACTAACTGCCCTTTTTCCCACCTGCGCCTACATTCTCTAAGCGGGAGAAGGCCGATATCACCCTCTAACAGCGGCATACCAAGCTGGGCACAACGCCCACAACCATACCTAGAGGCGCGCCCTGCCTGTCTCACTCTGTCCTGCCCACAGAGTCAGAAAGGCACCTCAGAGCTACACGCATGCAGCTGAACATGCATATGCTGTTACGCTTGGCCGTGATAAGACAGTTTCCAGATGCTTGAGGCGCCAAATGCGTCGTGCAACCACTTAAACGTACCCCAAGAGCGTCTTGTGCCTCTATGCTCTCTTTATTAACCACTTGACGACTCAGGGTTTACAAAAAACGTGAAAAACATATAGTGAAGACAAAACAACTCAAAATTTCTTTCACTAAATATATATCAGACTAAATATAGATAATTTGGCGACAAATATAAAAAATGGCTCTAACTTGCCTCACCGTTCTCAACAATTCGGTTGATGCTTTCCCATAGATTTGAGAATGGGATTCTTGTATAATTTCTGCATTATATGGTGTATTGGGACGTACATTTAGTTTTAAGTAATGATACTACAAGTATTTCAGTACTTTACACTTTTTCTTATGCGCAACTATTAACGAACGAGGTAAGTCTATACTCGATGAAGCGTTGCACGCGAAGATTAAATAATAATACTTTAAAAAAAGATTTCAAATCATCGTCCTTTCTCATTTTTATTATTATATTATTTCATTACCTTCCTCGTTGAAATTAATAAATTTAATTTTGTTACAGTTACGACACGAGAACATCAAGTAATCAAGCTCATAGATGGCAAGACGCGTCCCTCGACAGTCGCGCCTTCTTCCGTACATTAACAGAACCAAGTACTCTAAGCATCGACAGCATTGGCGAGAAGGAAGAAGGGGAATACCGATGTCGCATCGACTATCTGCGCTCGCCCACGAAGAACCTTCGCGTAAAGCTGACCGTCATCGGTGAGATATCATTTTAATTATGCATCCGCACACATTTTCAAACAAATTAATACAAACCCCGGCATGACCGCTTGCGCCGCCGAGTCCGGTAAAACTTTACGATTTTCGGCGGCGCCTCGTTAACAAGTTGTTCCGGCGATGCGCTTCCAAGTTGTGCGCGGATTAATGTCATTACACACGCATCGACCATCGGCCTCCAAACTTTGGTTATGTCTTCATCAAACGACACGCTGCCGGTCATAATACCTTTTAATCCTTCGTGCCCTTTACTAACCTCCACGTTGCCCGACGATGCTTCCCGTTGCCGCCTGCTACCAAAAACACCCGCATTGTAAAACGCCCGCAGATAATGCCCAACGGTATGTGAATTATAAATTTTCCCCGAGTTTAATCAGCTATTGTTTCAAATTTATTGTATATTAAATTGAGGATATTTATCCTTGCTATGTGCTCGTTCATTCACCAAGAATTTCAAGGTTCTCCAAGCGTTAGAAAATCAGATTTTATGAGGTTGTATGGCAAGATTTCGCCACCCCTACCTTCCTTTGGAGTGAAACTCCCAGTGGCTATGGGAAGTCATTCCATTACCATAAAGCTTACAATGCATAAATTAGTTGCTTGGGAACCACCAATTTCGGCCTACAATAATCTGCGACGAGGTTAGGAACGAGAAAAATGGAGGTCGCTTATTTTTTTTCTCCAAGGGTTTATCATTTACTTTTTTGCAGGTGCAAACTTGATGTTGGCGCGCATTAGCGAAATAAAATCTGAATTCCTCCATCGCGTTTTCCATTTCCATTTTCGCGGCATTTTTCCTTCCGGCAATATAATTTAAATCATTTAAGGTTTTTTTTTCTGCCGCTGCCACAACTCTATAAACCTTTATAATGCGCAATAAAGGTATATTAAGAGTATGAAATTGAATTTATCTACAGGGTGTTGGTGAAAAGGTCAGGTTGTTTTGAGATTATTTTCGGCGGAATTGAGGGATATTGGCGTTGGGCGAAGCAATAAAATGTTAATATAAATGTGATGGCGCGATCTGTGGGGATGGTGGAAGAACATTATTTGAAATGTTGGTGGCTATGAAATGTAATGGGTTTGAGCACAACATTGTTTGCCTTTTTTTAGAAGTTTATAGTCTAGGACGATGTTTGTCTTGCGGTTGGAATTTATTGGGTTATGTAAATTCATTGAAATTACGTGATGTGATTTTAATTGTTTTCCTTAATGTCATGGGGCCAACACATCGTGTGTCGCCAAATTGTTTAGTCTAGAGAAGTAATTTCCATATTTCTACAGGTCGATGATTAAACTCTATGCCTGTAATCAATAAAAATATGAGGCAGACAAGCCAGTCCCGAGGTAGTTTGGAATGACGCGACACGCTTAAGATAAGTCTGGTTAGGTTAGGTTAGGTTTGGTTAGGTTAGGTTAGGTTAGGTTAGGTTAGGTTAGGTTAGGTTAGGTTAGGTTAGGTTAGGTTAGG